>JARYZH020000369.1:0-122500 GCA_030021035.2 Notholithocarpus densiflorus
CCCCCCCCCCCCACCCGTCTTACCGCAGTTGCTAGCACGGAGTTCGCCGGGGCTTCTTCCTCGAGTCTTGTCATGATCGCACACTTGACGAAAGAGCTTTACAAGCGACATTGCCATTCACTCACGCGATATTGCCGGATCGGGCTTTCGCCCATTGTCCAAGATTCCCCACTGCTGCCCCCCGTGGGAGTCCGGGCCATGTCTTAGTCCTAGTGTGGCTGATCATACAAAAAACCAGCTAAGCATCATTGGCTTGGTCAGCCTTTACCTGACCAACTACCTAATACTACACCGGCTCATCAAACAGCGCTTTTTAGCTTTCTTAAAGATTTGGCCTGAACTGTTCGGCAGATTCCCACGCATTATGCACTCGTTCGCCACTTTGTTCTCAACTGTTCTCACCTCTTAGGCGAGACAAGCTGCCTATAGCTAGGAGCCTATTTTCCTTCTACCCAGCTCCCCGAAAATGACATTCGACTTGCATGTGTTAAGCATATTGCTAGCGTTCCTTCTGAGCCTAGATCAAACTCTTCTTTTGAGTATGATTTGGCCCCGCAGTGGTAGAACCTGGTGAACCGGGCGTACTACTTCCCAACCTTCTGTGGACCTTGCTTCTCTTATGATTTTTATTTTTATTTTTATTTTTTATAAAAGATAGAAAGAAGGAACGAGGATTGCCAAAAGGCGTTTGACAAAGTGTGAAAGAAATATCTACTAAATCCTCCCATCATGGTATCGCTAACGCTTGGTCGACCTATACTGATGTATCTGTCAGTAATGGAAGCACCCATGAGTTGTGTCCTTGGTCAGCATAATGAAACGGGTAGGAAGGAAAAAGCCATATACTATCTCAGTAAGAAGTTCATTGATTATGAGACAAGGTATACGGTTTTAGAAAAGACCTGTTGTGCTCTTACATGGGCCTCGCAACGCCTACGCCACTACAAGTTGAACTATACGACCATGCTGATTGCAAGGATGGACCCACTGAAGTAACTCTTTGAAAAGCTGACCCTCACGGGCCGTACAGCAAGGTGGCAAATGTTACTCTCAGAGTTCGATATTGTGTACGTCACCCAGAAGCCCTAAATGAGTAAGGCAAGGGGTAGGCAATAGCAGACCACCTGCGGGTCATCCCGTGCTTGACTATGAGCTTTATTTTATTAGTAAGGGGGCGAATTTCCTAGGCGAAGCTATTCTATTTGCGGTAGGTGAAGAAGAAGACGAAACTCCTCATGATTGGAAAATCTTCTTTGACGGTGCAGTAAATCAGAGCGGAAATAGAGCTGGAGCGGCCCCTTTATGCTATCTTAAAGCTCTCCAAAAGGAGCCCATATTCCCATAGCTGTCTAGTTGAAGTTCTTTTGCACAAACAATATAGCAGAATATTCTGCGTGTATCATAGTCGCTTCTTCGAAGCTTGAGAATCAATAAAATTGATGTATATGGAGATTCGTCACTTATCATCTTTCAGACAACTGGTGATTGGAAAAGCCAAAGATCAGAAGCGCATTCCCTACCATCAGTATCTGGAAGATAGCAGCCTAAAGTTTAGACGAATTACCTTTAATTATTTGTCGAGGACAAAGAATAAGTTTGCTGACGCATTGGCCACACTAGCTTCCATGATCAGTAGAAGGTATTGATATTTGGGCTAGTAGAGTCGACGAATAGGATTGAAATCAGTGTGTAGAAGAGTCATTCGAGGACTAATCAAGCACAGCTAAATAGTAGTCATGTTCACAAAGAAAGGAAAAAATATCATTAACGCTTCCAACGTCCGTAGGAACTAAGTAGGAAGTTGGGCCGGAACTAGAGGACTCTGTGAGACCCCATTTCCTATCTACCTTTCTGAATCCTTAGTTTTCGAAGAAATAGAGACTCACGCTTTAGTCGCTTCCTCTGAAGGAGGGCTTATAGAAGTCACAGCACCTGAAAGTGACAATAGGCAAATCAACATAAAGTAAGAAAAAGAGGAAACTGTACATCAAGCCCTGTATAGCAGGATAGAGAAAAGAAAGGGTACCCTTTCGCCCTTTATTATTAATAAAATGACTAGGCGTACCTGGTTGCGATCAGATGTAGGAGAGAAGCTCATTTAGGAGCCACCACATACGTTTACTCTTGAATTGATTTGTGAGATTTGCGATCTCTCTTTCCCCTCGCCTCGCTGGTCCTCCAAATCTCCTTGAGTATTCAAAGAAAAATTGTTTAATCATTTAATGGATAAAGTAAGGTGTTGATTTCTCTTTTTTCAAATCAAGGTCTTCTTCGAAAGAACCAAAGTTAGTCGAGTAGCTCAAGCGAGAGTTTATTAAAAGCTGATAAGCGGAAGACTGGGGCCCTTTACAAAAAGTCTGGAAAGCCAGAAACGAAATACCTAGCTAGGTCGCAAGCCAAGCGAGGACAGAACCCCACTTCGACTCACCAAGGAGAAGGTAAGTACTTTTATAACGTTTCTTCTGCAGTGATATAAATCAGTGCTTAGACTTGGGGGGGGGGGGGGGAGGGGAGGGCGTCGGCCCACGGGAAAACGTTTGTAGAAGCAATTATGAATCAAACCAGATCAAAACATTCAGTTGTCGACAGAGAAACTTTGTCGAAATGTCGACCGCAAACGAAGGATGGCCAAGCCCCGGTTCCTAGGGTTAGAGTATTCCCTATTATAAGCCTACTCAGATCAGAACAAAACTAGTGGATTCTCTTTTGCCTATCGGCCAGCTTTAAGCAACCTTCACATTTCCTGCTAAGATCCCAAGTCTCTAAGTGGGCCCTCTTGGCCACCCGCGACCTTGGCTTTTTAGAGAATCCCACTCCTGTGTCGTGGGACTTGTAGCTTGGTAGTCCACTGGGTGGTTTTTTTAATCGTTCCAGTTTTGAGTGTCTTCTTGGATAGTTATAGTGGCCCATAGGCGCGAGATGTACCTTGTGGGGGGAGGGGGGGGGGGGGCGGTAGCAGCCCCCTGGACATAGTCCTTTCAGGTAGTGGTCGTTTAGTCTATGGTCGGTGCAAGGCCAGAAATTGGAACACATTGATTCCGCTCGTTCCCGTCCTTCGCTTCAGGGCCTGTCCCTCGGTGTGGTCAATACTTTATACTGTTGGGCAGCGAAACTTACACTTGTTCACTAATTATGACGATTCGCCAGGGCCTCTTTCCTCCTTCCTTTTCTGCTCACTCGTAGGGGTCCGGACCCCCACAAAGGGGAAGGGAGTCTACTGAAAATCTCAGCCATTGGCGGGAATTTCGCCCGTATCTGATCCCCAATTCTTGTTCACCCCAGATGATCGTGTTGGGTGAATTGTGACCTCGTAATGGGAAGTGGGCTAGTCCTCGAAAATGCTCGTTCCTTTGTTGTTGGGGCTAAAAATACTCCTTTCTCATTTCTAGGAACTCAGTAACGTGACCAATACGTTAGCGGGCATTGAGGTAGGTAGTTAGTACATAGAGTACAAGTAGGGACTCTTTTTCGAGACATAAGGCCCCGAAGGAATGATATGCAGTTCTTTAATCATTCCAGTCAAAATTTTCAGTCCGAAATTTTCTATTTGATTCAGAGCTGGAAAGGAGGAAGAGGTGGGTCAACGGTAGCATACGCTCCTTGATCTCTCTCCTAGAAAGAGAGAGTTCGGTTCCAAAGAAAGAAGAAAGGATAGTGAGAAAGATTGATGCTACTTTACACCTTATGAAACGCAATAAAAGAAACAATAGGGTAAGCCTATTCCTACAAGTTCCATTAGTAACAGCCCCTTGATAATTCCTATGGGGTAACTTTGTATCTTGCTTGTGATTAATGCTTCCCGATTCCACCAGAAAGAATATAGGAACTTCTTACGAGTGGATCCATTGGATCGGTTCATCAATAGCGTTAGGTTTGAATCTTGTTTTGACTCTGCACCTTTTTTAGTGATCAATCCATTTGAAATTCCTTCATATTCATAGAGATAGGTAGAATACGTAAGCTTCTCCAAATGTTCGGAAAAGGGCCCTTATTCGTTGTTGCAGGCATAGGTGTAGTAGCATCTGAGCAACCGGAGAGAGGGATAGAGACATTTCGTGATTGAAAGCCATTTGATCCTTTCGATGAAATAAAAGCGAGGGGCATAGATCGAAACCCAATAGCCCTTCAGGTTCCAGTTTCACCTGGCATTGATTACCGATCTTCAGTTTTTTTTTTTTTTTTTGCTATCCAAAAACGAGGAAAACCTATGAATGGTTGGCAACTCAAGGATGTACAAATTCTTGGCTCGGAAAAAGGTATGTTGGATGGAATGCTGCTATTACTCTTCCATCCTTCCCCTTCTTTCTTAGTTTTGAGTAGGCGTTTGGTAGGTGCTAGGCATTGAAAAATTGATGGAAGGGACAAATTACCATGGTCGGCTTAATGGTTTGTACATGGATGAAGTGGTGAGTTACCATAAATGTGTGACAATTCCCTCTCTCTCTATTACATCAATGAGTAAGCAGAAACAAAAAATGAATAGATGTATGAATTTGGCGTTCCATTCTCTCTATCATATAACTTAACTTCTACATGTGAATGTAAGCCCGAATTAGGTTGGTTGAGAAAGTAAGCGTTCGATTTGGCTTGTGGACCCAATCAAAGAATTTTTGATCTGGGAATCAACTTGTACATTATAGTTTGCATGGCATTAATTAAGTACTATCTCTATCTTGTGGATGGTTCATTTTGATCATTACGAACCAAAGAACTTATGATTCGTGCGTAGAAACTCCAAACATGGCATGAACGGGTAGTTAAGGCTTTTTATACCTGTGTTAGCAATAGATTGGTAACAATGTTGAAAAAGCAATATTTGTAAAAGAGATAGGCGGAATCACCATTTGATTATCAGATAGTGGTAATAGCTCACAAGTTTTTATTAAAAGTTTCTTCTGCTTTGGCGTTTGGTAGGGAAGAATTTGTCACATGTGTCAACTAATTCAGAGGATCTTCGATTCCGACCTTACTATTTAGGACCTTGTTACTGGCGCGAATGGCTTAATGGGTGAGTGGTCAATAGTTCAACTCGGCGATTAGATGATCCAGACAATTTGGTGCTGTTGGGTTAGGAACGAAGGGCGACTGGGAAGGCGAAGCGAAATTTAAAGTTACATGAAACTCGACGCCTAGCTCTTTTTTATTGAAGTTAGGGGCGAGGGTAAGGGTGAAGGATAAGAGGCTATGGCTTTTGAGAAAGAAATTATGGGGAAGTCATTCGGATCCAAATCCATAGCCCGTTGGATATCTTTCCCAGTACAATCCAGTGGACTGGGGTATAAGTACTATTTTTAAAGGAAAGTGGGGTGGTTGATCGTAAAAAAGCATTAGATGCGAAGGCATGGGTAAAGGTGGAGGGTTGGTATGGCACGTAAGGCCCAGTTCTGGTTGAAGTATCACCCACAATTGTATTTGATTGAGTTTAGGTAGCGGAGGTGGAGACAGTTGAACCAGAGCCTGTTGATTAAGATCGATATCGAGATTCCGCGAGGATAGAAGCAGGGATAGCAGGAGCGGGAGTCAATTGGTTGGGTCACGAAATAGAAAGTCACAGACCACAAGCGGAACTCAGAAAAGCCGATAGAAGTACTCATTCTAAACTAGCAAGCTCTCTATGTTTGTATGGAGGGCATACTCATCTAGATAGGCGGGATGATAAACATAAAAGATTGGAGAGAAGGGGAGACATTTGGAACGAACAGAGGTAGAGTCGGGGATTCCATCACTGATATACTTCCTGTCTTTCTTCCACTTGGGCAAGACGTTACTAACGCTTGACTTCACTTTGCGACTACTCTTCTAAAGCTATAAGCAAAGAAAAAAAATGACTCAATAGAAGACATGGCACGGTACTCGGCTTCTTCTGTGCTGGACTTGGATACAGTTTCTTGTTTCTTGCTTTTCCAACAGATCAATGATGAGCCAAAGAAAACACAATAGCTTATCTCTTGCACGACCACTACCTGAGATTGAGATTTGATAAGCAATGGACTGGAAGACAGATAAAAGCAAACATTCCATTGATTGAGCACCCATTCCTGTGTTTGATGATGATCCAACCTGCTATCTCAATGGATGGGATTTCCTTGGGGATACAAAGATGAACATAGTTAGTAGTGAGACCTTAATGGCCTAACCAGACAGAAGCAGAATCATGTTCTTCCTCCCAGGATTGGTCATTCATAAGCCTTCCTTTCTTTACGAGATCAGGCCAAAAGAAGGAGTAGCACTAGCTGAGCAAAGTCAGGTTGCACATTGTGAGGCTTCCCTAGTCAACATGGAGAAGGACAGTCGATAGAAGCAATCATCCGAGGAACCTTCCATCATAGTTACTGTTGATATTATAGAATCACATGTTGATTTAAACATCCAAAAAAAAAAAAAAAATGCTGATTTATAATAATTAAAACCCTTCGTCTTTTTGGATAAAGCAACCTAAAACTAAACAAATTAAATCATATTTTATATCCTCTAAATAAATTTTAATTAAATTAAGTAATTCATCTTGTACAAATGATTTCATTTGAATTTTAGTGATCAAATATGTATCATTATAAATAATTGGGTAAAGTATTACTTTGGTCCTTAAACTTTACTAGAAGTTTATTTTTTGTTCATAAACTTAAAAAAAAAAAAAAAAAAATTCATTTCTAAACTATTGAAAATATTTCAATTTTTGTCTTTAAACTTTAAAAAAGAACTTTCTTCACCCTTTTTGTTTTTAGAATTGAACTTTGTTCATCTTTAAACTATTGAAAATTTTCTTTTTTCATCTCTATTTTTGTGTGCGTTTGGATCCAAGTTAAAAAGCCAGCTTATTTTACTATTAAGCTTATTTTTGCTACTATTCATGGGTACCACTGCACTTTTTAGTACTATTCATAGGTCTTACTATATTATTTCAGCTAACTTTTACCTTTATTTACAGTACTTTCAACAAAAAGTTTTCAGTTTCAGCAAAATAAGCGGATCCCAAATAGACCCATTTGTCTCTAAATTTAAACTATTGAAAATTACTATTTATTGAAATTAGAAATGAAAAGGTAAACTTTTAATAAAGTTTTGAAACCAAAATAATATTTTACCCTAAATAATTTTTGTTGAACTTTGTCGTACATTGCACTGATTAGCATCTAATGAAAATTCTATCTATAATTTTTATGTTATTGATTTGGTTTCCCCTTGGGGAAAAAAAACTCAAACTTAGCCAACTTAATTTTGTATATACACCCATATTCAATCTATTAATAGATGGGTAAAATAACATTTCAATTAATCAATCTATGGGAGGTAGAAAGCATCCCAAGAAATTCCACCAAAATATGGAGAAATATTTGGCAAAAAAAGAACTTACTAGCTTAAGCAAAATGGCAAGTGGGGAGTGGGGATAGTATTAAGCTTAAGAGACTCGCTCTGGTTTAAATCAAGAAATATAAAATTTCAAGAAAATCTTCAACTCCAGCAAGGGATAGTCAAGGATCTAATTGATCCAGCAACAGGGACTGGAATAGACAACTAATATATACAATCTACAACAGAGGTGAAGCAAAAGCGATCTTAAGCACACCTCATTCAAAATTTGGATCTATCGATAAGGTAATATGGCCCTTCTCCAAAACATGCAAAAATCAGGTAAATGTGTTATAATTTATTAACACAAGCTGTTGATACTAATCAGACTGACACAACAATAAGAAAATTTGGCAAAATCTATGGAAACTTCGAATAACCTATAGGATATCGGCTTTTTTTGCGGAAAATTCTCCAACAAGGATTATCAATTAAAAACGAATTGGCCATAAGATAGATAACCACGGACGTGACTTGTGCTATTTGTGGTAAAAACCAAGAAACTTTAGATTATTTCTTCATGTCTTGGCACTTTGTCAAAGCAATTTGGTTTGGAGCGTCCCAGGGATTGAGAGCCCACTTGGTCCTTTCAACAAATTTGGTAGAATAGATAATGTTATTAATCGAGAATTATAATACCAAAAACCGAGAGGAACAAGAGATGATGCTTGAACAAGGGACAATCCTATGGATCATCTAGAAGACAAGAAACAAAGCCCATTTCAAACAACAAGAGCTAAACATCCACTATGTAGTCAAACCATCAACACATACAGAATAGAATAGATGCAAGCAACGACAAGTCAAGATCAACACTATGAAATCCAGCAAGAGACAAAAGATTATAAAGATTTCTCAAAGTGTAAGGAATGACAACTTGTGGTTTTCGTTGGCAATAAAAACTGAGGAGGAAAAAATAAATTAGGATGGCGGAGCCTTTGTGATATATAGGATAGTCCATCATAAAAGGTTATTTCTCTTGGCATGCAAAAAACACGGAGTTCAGCTTATTGTTAACAATGCAAGAAACACTCTATACAAAAGCTAAGCTAGGATTTGTTTGGAAAATAACACCATGCTGCAAACAATTTCGTTAGTTAACGTTTCCAATCTATTTAAGAAACTAACATCTCGAGTTTAAGAGACTTGATTTCAATGTAAGAACTCGAGCCTAAGAGACTCGATTTTGGTGTTTTGTTTGTAGTTGACATGGACTTTGTTTGCCATGTGTACGTAGAACTCGAGTCTTTAAGACTTGAGTTATTTAAAGTGAAGTCGAGCCTTAAAGGCTCGAGTTTGAGGTTTTGGTGGATATTAATCCACGCGGTCTCTCGTTGGTCCCTATTTCCCATAAAGCAGCCCCAGCTCCTAAATTGACAAACTTACTCTTAACTCACAGCAACTCACTCCCTCAGAGAAGCTCTTGTACTCTCATTCTCTCACACAATCCTAACTCATAGCTTATAATCTCACTCTCTCACAATCTAAATAAATCCACATTTTAGGTTAGGGTTTTATAAATTTGCACTTTAGAACTTCTAACAATTTCATTTATTTATTGAGTGAGGATTTTAAGATATTATTCTAAATATTATGAATATTTATTTAGTTGTTAGTATAAGTTAAATATTTGCTAGGTTTTTATAAAAAATAAAAATTATTTAAGATTGTATTGTTAGGTTTTTATCATGGGTATGAAATGGATTATGAGTCCTTTTCATGGTTTGGTTTGATATTTTGGTAATGGGTATGATATTTTTGTTTATCAAAACTTATCTTAGAATGATTTGAAATTTTAAATGAGTATGAAATGGATAATGAGTGTTTTTGTATGTGATGTGGGGTGAGTATATGCAAATTTGGTTGAGGTCTTGGGACATAATTTCATACCTGTACCATAGGTTGTAACAAGTTGTAATTTTTGTACTTTGACTAGATAAAAGGTTTTGTAATTGATATTGAATGAAAGAGATAAAATTTGTCACTAACATATTACACTTGGCTCTAATAGGTTCACAATCACAACTGAAGATGATTGATATAAATATATACTATGGTGGACCCTTTATCAAGCCCGACAAGATTGACGGATTCCCATTTAAAGGGCTAGGTATGGAGTGCTATTATATGGTGCTACATCGTAAGTTGAAGACCCTGAATGATTTGAAGATGAAAATTATGGAAGAACTACATTTGAATCCTGTTTTTTATGACATAAATATTATTTTTGGGTCTCCACAAGAAGTCTTCCATGAACGCATAAATTACAGGTATATGGCGATCAAAGAAGACAAACATGTGAAGATCATGTTTAACAGGATGCAAAAAATGCCCTAAGTAAATGCTATTGAGTTGTACATCAGTTTGGAGCTGCGTGCAGAAGTTGGTGCCAAGGAGATGCAACAAACAACTACATCTTTACAGTTTACAATCCTAGATGATCGATGCACTACATTGGGAGGCTATGCACTCCCATATCAAGAGACTCCAACATCAATTGAGAGAAGGTGGCAATAGATGTTAAGATGAATTTTGTACACCTTGAGTTGAACCTTTTACACCTCTAGGAGAGGAAGATGAGGGCGAAGACTGTGTTGATCATGCTGCCATTAACAGTGAAAATCTTAAAGATATAGATGAGTATGAAGAGATGATTGAGCAAGGAGACTTTAACAGGGATGTTGACAACCACGAAGTTGCTCCCAATCTTCATGTCGACAATATGGTTGATTGTGATGAAGATGATGTGGACGATGATATTGGTGTCCAGCATGCTAAAAACAGGACCCCTGCCTACACATCTCCTGCCTCATCATTCTATGCAAATATTTGGGAAAATATGGTTGATCCTTCATGTCTTGAGATACCATTTACTTCTACTTGGCAAGAGGTGATGAATTTCAGTAGAGGATTGATTTTTGCAAATAAAGAGGTGAAGTGTGCATTGATAATTTGTGCAACAAAGGAGAACATAAATTTTACAATTAGTAGGTCAACCAAAAGTAAATTGTGTGTGAAATGCATTGTTGAGTCATGCAAGTGGTATGTTGGGCATTCATGAAGCCTAAACTTAATGGATTATGGATGGTTATTGTGGATGCAAGGGGTCGTCATGTTTTTTAGGAGTCGCCACATAGTTTTTGCAATGGCCTAGGTGATGGAAAAATATATGTTTGTATTGCATACTAAACATACACAGTGAAAAATTAACGGATCTACTTCATTCGCAATAGATAACATGTGCTATGTAAGTTTCAGAATTTAAGAACAAAAGAGTGTACCTTGATGCGGTGAAATTCAAAACTGAAGATCAGAAGTTCTTGAGAACACTTTTAATCTTCACTCCAATTCCACTTGATGCCCAAGATGTGTGGTCTCTCAATCAGTTATACATGTATGTTCAAGAAGAGAATGAAAGAGTGTCCAACACTCACATACATACCATTTCATGTACTTACCAAAATCTGTATGTTTCTCTCCTTATAACTGATTATCTAATTGGGCTAGTCTTTTGGGCCTTTCCAATTGGGCTTTAGTGTGTGGCTTGGAGTGAGACCAAAAGAGAACAAATAAGACACTAGCTTCAATGGGCCTTGGGCTTTTCTGTCAACTCTTGACAAGTCCAAAGTTACCATTAATTATATTTAATGACACTATATAAATATAATTGCACTCTAGACCTTATTAATAAATTATATCCCAAGACTTTATTGTACATGCAACCCCTTCATAAAATATTCATAGTAACACAAAGTTATGAATACAAACTGCCGCTTTGTGAATTACTACATCTTAATCCTTGAGTACCCAGTTTAAACCTTTAAGTTATTCATCATATATTTATGAAATCCAATTTCATAAATATATACTTTAGTAACTATTTACTAAAGTAGTTAGGCCTAACATTCTGAATAACAAATCCATTAAACTTATCACAATGGAATATTTTGTATCTTCGTTAAGAGACTATGAATTCCATCTTGAAAATATATGTTCCATCAACACTAAATGTGGCTGCCCAACATATTGAGGTTTTGATCGTTACTTTAGATCTCACTCTTGATATATCAAAGCAACCTATACTTCATGATCAGGTCCATTATTCTCTCAAGATTAAGAGTTCATGTGAATATAAGTCGTGAGATTTATTATTCAATTGACAGTCATTAGGAGAATAATAAATCTCACTGCGGTCCTGTTCAATATGTCTTAACTCTTAAAACATATGAACATATCAACTAGAAGTCACCACTTTCATAATCAAGACAAATCATCTTAGTTGAAATGTTATAGTCTTCGCAGATGAAACGCCCAATTTCATCATCGACTACGAACTAAATTTTGAGTTTACAAAAAACTTGTGATTTATATCTTCTGTGACTTTTCACATAAATCATATACTATGCATCTCATGGACTATATGATAATGTCCGAATATTCATGTTACCATTATTTCAGATTATAATAAAACAATTTTATTAATTACAATATTAAGTCATACATCATGTTATACATAATGTCATACATAGCATCATACAATAGGATTTAAGGGCACTAATCCTAACAATCTCCCACTTGTCCTAAAGACTATTGTGCACTAATCTAACTCCCATTCCCTCCAAATGTGACTCGAAAGTCCTTTGAGGCAAGGTTTTGGTAAAGGGATCTACTAGATTATTTGCACTTTCAATCTTTGCGACCACCACATCTCCATGAGCAATAATATCTCTAATGATATGGTACTTTCTCTCAATGTGCTTTCCTTTCTTGTGATTCATTGGATCTTTTGATTGTACAACTGCTCCACTATTGTCACAATACAAAGTAATGGGAAAGTGCTCAATTCTCACTACACCAAGGTCAGAAAGGAATTTCTTGAGCCATACAGCTTCTTTTGCTGCTTTACAAGCAGCAACATATTCTGCTTCCATGGTGGAGTCTGTAATACAAGATTGCTTGACATTTCTCCATGTTATGGCTCCACCTCCTAAGGTGAAAACACATCCTGATGTGGACTTTCTGAAATCTACATCAGATCAAAAGTCTGAATCTGTATAGCCAATGGGAATTAAATGCTCACAGTGGTAAACAAGAATATAATCTCTCGTTCTCCGTAGATACTTGAGAATATGCTTTACAGCTTGCCAATGTTTTGGTCCTGGATTTGATTGATATCGGCTGACTATGCCAATTGAATAATAGATATCTGGTCTAGTACAAAGCATGGCATACATGAGACTTCCTACTGCACTTAATAAGGAACTTGTCTCATCATATCTACTTCCTCTTGAGTCTTAGGACTTTGGTCATCAGACAGAGGAACTCCATGTCTGAAAGGAAGTAATCATTTCTTGGAGTTTTGCATGCTAAACCGTTCTAAGACCTTATCTATATATCTAGCTTGTGATAAGCCTAACATCTTATTCTTGCGATCTCGCCAAAGCTTGATCCCTAGAATAAAGTTAGCCTCACCCAAGTCCTTCATATCAAATTGGCTTGACAACCAAACCTTTACCGATGACATTACTCCTACATCATTTCCTATGAGTAGAATATCATCAACATAAAGCACTAGGAACATTACTACTTTATCTTGATGTCTTTTGTACACACATGGTTCATCAAGATTTTGTTCAAAACCAAATGTTTTGATTGCTTGATCAAATCTGATGTTCCATGACCTAGATGCTTGCTTAAGTCCATAAATGGACATTTTCAACTTACATACCATATGCTCTTGGTTCTTTGCTATGAAACCTTTTGGTTGCATCATATAGATTTCCTCTTCAAGATTGCCATTAAGAAATGCAGTCTTGACATCTATTTGCCAAATCTCATAATCATAATGAGCAGCAATGGATAAGAGAATTTTGATAGATTTAAGCATTGCTACTGGTGAAAAGGTTTCCTCGTAATCAATACCTTCTTTTTGTGTAAACCCTTTCGCCACTAACCTTACTTTAAAGGTTTCAACATTTCCATCTATCCCTCTCTTCCTCTTGTAAACCCATTTGCAACCAACATGTTTAATGCCGTTAGGCGCCTTTACAAGATCCCAAACTTGATTGGAATACATTGAATCTAATTCAGATTTCATAACTTTGACCCAATGATGCACATCTATATCATTCATTGCTTCATCATAAGTGTAAGGATCAGTTTCGGCCTAATCTGAGATAGCTTCAAAAGTTTCTCCTAGACCTTTAAATCTTATAGGTGGCCTAACAATCCTCCCACTACGACGAGGCACCTGTGTACTAAACATCTCATCAGTAGTATCTTGTGGTGTATCTAATACAGCCACATCATCCCTAGTTTCATCCATTGGTTGTTCAATTACAGGTTCATTCATTTCAGCCAATACAATTCTACTTCTAGGAGTATAATCATTCATATAGTCTTTTTCTAAGAATTTTGCATTTGTGCTAACAAGCACTTTATTATCTTTATGACTATAGAACAAACCCCCAACAGTTCCCTTTGGATACCCTACAAAGAAAACCACTTCTGTTTTAGGCTGTAACTTGCTAGACTTTCCTTTTAACACATGTGCTCGATAACCCCAAATATGGAGATGTCTCATACTAGGCTTGCGCCCATTCCACAACTCCACAGGTATTTTAGGAATAGACTTCGAAGGTACTAAATTCAGAAGAAACATTGCAGTATTCAAGGCATATCCCCAAAAAGAAATTGGTAGAGTTGAATAACTCATCATGGACCTAACCATATCTAAAAGAGTCCTATTCCTTCTTTCCACTACACCATTTTGTTGTGGAGTTCCAAGTGCAGTTAATTGGGATACAATCCTATTTTCAGTTAAGTAATCCATAAAATCCCTAAGAAGGTATTCGCCACCACGATCAGATGGAATGGTCTTTATGCGTTTACCCAATTGATTCTCAACTTCAGCCCTAAACTCTTTGAACTTTTCAAAGGCTTCGAACTTCCGTTTCATTAGGTACACATAACCAAATCTAGAGTAATCATCAGTGAAAGTAATAAAATACTCATAACCACCTCTTGCCTGGATTGACATAGGACCACATACATCTGAATGTACTAGTTCTAGCAAATCTTGTGCTCTTCTACCTTTTGGATTAAAAGGTCGTTTGGTCATTTTACCTTCCAAACAAGATTCACAAACTGGAAATTCATCAAAATCCAATGGCTCTAGGAGTCCATCTTTGACAAGTCTTTGAATCCTGTTTGAATTAATATGACCCAAACACAAGTGCCAAAGATATGCATCACTAGTAGAAGGAAACTTTCTCTGTAATGATTTTACATGAGAGTTATTATCTAATTCAGAATTATTTAATTCATGCTTATCATGAGTTAAAATATACAGACCATCAACAATATTGCCAAAACAGATAAACATTTTACCCTTCTTTATTACAACATTGTCTTTAAGGATAACACAATATCCATGTTTACCCAAATAAGTTGCAGAAATTAAATTCCTACAAACATTAGGTACATATAGACAGTCTTCCAATACTAAAACTCTTGACTCAAAACATAAATTAAAAATACCAACAGCTACAACTGGAATCCTACTCCCATAAGCCAAAGTAAGAAACAATTCTACTTCATTAAGTTTTCTGGTCTCCTGGAACCCTTGCAAAGAATTGCAGATATGATTAGTACAATCTGAATCCACACACTAGGAATCCGTGGGATTTTGTATCAAACATATTTCAAGGAGGAATGAACTATTCATACCCTTATTATTGGCAGCCTTAAACTTTGGACAATTCCTCTTCCAATGTCCTTTTTCACCACAATGGAAACATTTTCCTTTGAGCTTTTTTCCTTTGTCAGCAACCCCTAAGGCAATTTGTTTACCCTCTTGCTTGGTGAAGTCCTTCTTCTTCTTCTTCTTCTTACCTTTGCCTTTCAACTTAGGTTGAGAAGTAGAAGCTTCAGCCATATTAGCATTAACATTAGAAGTACCAAGGATGCCTTCCGCCGCTACCAATTCATTAATTAATTTAGACAATGTATAAATCTTTTTGTTCATATTATAATTGAGTTTGAATTCCTTGAATGATTCTGGTAGTGACTGGAGTATCATTTCCACTTGGGATTCTCCATCAATGTCGGCACCTAAAACTTCCAATGTATTCTGATTAGAGATCATTGTAAGACAATGCTCCCTAACTGAACTGCCTTCAGCCATTTTGGTATTATAAATTTGCCTCATGGTTTCTTGCCTTGCAGAACGGCCTTGCTCCCCAAACATCTCCTTCAGACTTAGCATAATGTCTGAAGTTAGTTCTACACCCTGCATTTGATGCTGTAGAACATTTGAGATAGATGCTAGGATGTAGCACTTGGCCATCTCATTAGATCAACGGTCATATCGCTGTTTTTCCTCAAGAGGAGCATCTAATGAAGGAAAGCTAGGACATGGTTTAGTAAGCACATATTTGTGCTCTTCAGCAGTGAGAACTATGTCCAAATTCTTTTCCAGTCAACATAGTTGGATCCAGTCAGTTTGTTTTGATTAAGAATAGTAACAAGTGGGCTAAATGATGCCATGTTCAAATCTGAAAACAATAAACATGAATATAATAAGTAAATTGGACATTATCAATTTAGCATATGAACATATAGTTTGGAACCTTAATAAAACCATAATATAATATATGCAACGACAACCTAATCCCATATTCAATATCCCTTAGCATAGAGTGAATATTAAATACTATGATTGATTGAGAACTATTCTCATTATTAGTGCTATCATGATAACTCTTAACAAACACTAATAATATACCGTTATTCATTTGGCCTCTAAATAATAATAGTAAGAACTCAGCATAGAGGATACTATAGTATTTAATCTAGTGTATACCATTGTTTAGAATCATGTGTAGCCACATTTCATCTCCTTAACAGGCTTATTTTGTAGTACCATGATACAAAACACCCTTCGCATGGAATGCAAAGCTCGAAGCTAAGACAAGTTGTTTGATCAAACCACTATAAACCAAGTAATTCAATCCTGTAGTACCATGAAATAAATACTCTCCGCATGGAATGCTAAGCTCGAAGCAAAGACAGTATATATTTCACACTACTATGAACCAACAATGGAGGCCATGAGATCCAACCCTTGTATCTCTCTCCCACTATATGCATAATCTAATTACACATAGCCTTGCATCTTATACAATAAAAAACACTAAAAAAAAAAAATTCAAAAATTCCCGGTTCTCGATCGATTCTCGATAGCTTCTCGATTGATCGAGCATTTGAAGTTCCAGTCTCGATTGATCGAACATGTATCTCGATCGATCGAGAAAAGTTCTAGATGCTCGATCGATGCTCGATCGCTTCTCGATTGATTGAGCTTCGCGAATTTTAAATTTCCAGAATTTTTCTCAGATAGTTTTTAACAACTTTTCATGAACTAAAAACCATTATATGAACATGATAGACAAAGATTGATATCAAAACTAAATTCCATTGATGCTATAGCCTTAAAGTTCAAGTTAACATACTTAAATTCAAATTTAAACAACATCATAACATCAATATCAGTTTTTATCAAATCATAGATTCATCAATCATGCAGAAAATTAAATATGTATAATCTTCTAACATCATGAAACTATTTTCTCTAATTCTAAAACTCACAAAACATGTTATACAGATTCGAAATTAAAGACTGCTCTGATACCATTTGATGGAAAAATACAAGTTTGTATTGCATACTAAACATACGCAGCGGAAAATTAACGGATCTACTTCATTCGCAATAGATAACATGTGCTATGTAAGTTTCAGAATTTAAGAACAAAAGAATGTACCTTGATGTGGTGAAATTCAAAACCGAAGATCAGGAGTTCTTGAGAACACTTTTAATCTTTACTCCAATTCTACTTGATGCCCAAGATGTGTGGTCTCTTAATCAGTTATACGTGTATGTTCAAGAAGAGAATGAAAGAGTGTCCAACACTCACATACATACCATTTCATGTACTTATCGAAATCTGTATGTTTCTCTCCTTATAACTGATTATCTAATTGGGCTAGCCTTTTGGGCCTTTCTAATTGGGCTTTAGTGTTTGGCTTGGAGAGGGACCAAAAGGGAAGAAATAAGACACTAGCTCCAATGGGCCTTGGGCTTTTCTATCAACTCTTGACAAGTCCAAATTTACCATTAATTATATTTAATACCACTATATAAATATAATTGCACTTTAGGCCTTATTAATAAATTATATCCCAAGACTTTATTGTACATGCAACCCCTTCATAAAATATTCGTAGTAATACAAAGTCATGAATGCAGACTGCCACTTTGTGAATTACTACATCTTAATTCTTGAGTACCCAGTTTAAACCTTTAAGTTATTCATCATATATTTATGAAATCCAATTTCATAAATATATACTTTAGTAACTATTTACTAAAGTAGTTAGGCCTAACATTCTGAATAACAAATCCATTAAACTAATCTCAAGGGAATATTTTGTATCTCCGTTATGAGACTATGAATTTCATCTTGAGAATATATGTTCCATTAACACTAAATGTGACTGCCCAACATACTGAGGTTTTGGTCGTTACTTTAGATCTCACTCCTGATATATCAAAGCAACCTACACTTCATGATCATGTCCATTATTCTCTCGGGATTAAGAGTTCATGTGAATATAAGTCGTGAGATTTATTATTCAATTGACAGTCATTAGGAGAATAATAAATCTCACTGCGGTCCTGTTCAATAAGTCTTAACTCTTAAAACATATGAACATATCAACTAGAAGTCACCACTTCCATAATCAAGACAAATCATCTTAGTTGAAATGTTATAGTCTTCGCAGATGAAACGCCCAATTTCATCATCGACTATGATCTAAATTTTGAGTTTACAAAGAACTTGTGATTTATATCTTCTGTGACTTTTCACATAAATCACATACTATGCATCTCATGGACTATATGATAATGTCCGAATATTCATGTTACCATTATTTCAGATTATAATAAAACAACTTTATTAATTACAATATTAAGTCATACATCATGTTATACATAATGTCATACATAATATCATACATAGCATCATACAATAGGATTTAAGGGCACTAATCCTAACACTATGAACCATATATATATCGCCCTTTTAAGGAAGTACATTTTGATCTTACTACTAGAGATATGGGTTCGGAGTTAAGGTATGGTCTTGGGAAGGTGTTAGGCACCCAAAACTGCCCAACCCTAAGGTTGGCTTTCCACCATTATGTCTTATGTCTTTACCCTATTAAAGGCACACTCAATATTTGTATCTAACTCACACACACACACATACACACACTAGCATACATCTAACAATCAATGTGGCATTAAACATCCCTAACCATACATCTATCATGCTTACAAACAATGCCTACCATACATCTAACATGGCATCCCCTATCATACATCTAGCACACATGTCACTTTATCCTAGCATTCATCTAATCATGGCATCAAGGCATTTATCACATCACAAACCCTAATCATACATCTAAACATGCTTCATCACAAACTCCATGTTATTCATCCAAGGCAGCTAGTAAATCATGGCAGAAACACAAGAATAGAAGGATCTAAGCAACATGTGATTGCATCTACACATTGGAAATACTCATCCAAACAAGCATGTTCATACTCATTATCAAAGCAAGATCATATCACAAATGCATGAACATTACAAATGAATGACTTACCTTTACCTACCTTGCAGCAACTCAGCACCTATGACATTATGCATGAGCATGTGAATGCATGATCATGGCATTAAAGCAATAAAATATAAGATAAACCCTAATTCTAACATGTGATAGCAAAGAAGGTCATACATGTGAAAGCAGAAGAAAAACAAATAAAATAAAATTAGGGTTTCTGGGCAAGTTCATGTGCACGCATGAACTTCCTTGCGTGTGCAGGTTTTTGCCCAGAAATCCTAGAAACACAACAGAACTTAAAACACTAAATCTAACATCCTAAAATGCATTTTAAATATACAAAAACATAAACTTGAAATACATAAACATATTAAAACATATTATAACCAGAAACTAAGACAAACAGAAAGATTAAAGAGCAGAAAAAAAGAAAGTAAAAAAAAAAAAAAAAAGGTATAAAACTAATTCCTCAAAGAAAAGCCCTTCAAGCTTGATTTTTGACCATTCCCCCCAGTCAAATCTATTCACAATTTAATAAAACAGTGATTAGCAATCTCAAACTTAAAGATCAAGGCCAGAAAAGACCCTAATAAAAAGAAATTGACTTGATGATGTTTTGTGAAAAACTCCCTCTTTGATTCACTATTTCTAGTTAATCTTAGTGTTTTCCTGTGGGATTTCTGTGTGTATTTGAAAATATACTATGTAAGGCTACTTATAGTGTGAAAAAAGGGTTTGGAATGACTCTCAGATGATATGGGATTCATTCCAAACCTCGACATTAATGCATAAAACTTGCATTGTATAGTTTCTAGAATTCGCTATGCGTGCGCAAGATTGGGCCTGCGTATGCCTGCAGAAAGCTGCGTGCATAGGCTGATTCTTGCATGCGCATAGCGAGGGTTTCCTTGGCCTTATTTTTTCAAATATAGATTTATTTGCTCATAAAAATTCATATTTTTCATCTTAACATTTCTTAAGTCAATTTATCATCTGATTGGGCCCTAAACAAATCTTGGGTCTTAGAATTCAGCATCATTGGGGAACGGGGGCTCGAGTCGTAAAAGGTACAAAATGCGATGTCTATAGTCACGTCTTATGTGGGTCCTTACCGTTGTATACCCTTTTCCATGCGAAGAGATGGTAAAATGATGGATTATAATTTTGTTGCATCAAAAATTGTTCCAAAATTGCAAAAGGATCACAATGCTCATATTGCTCAGCTCCAAGACATCATTAAAGTGAAGTATGAGCATGAGCTTTCTAACTATAAGGTATAGGATGTGAAACAAAAGGCCATTGTGAAGATATTCGGGGATTGGGAATAGTCTTACCAAAGGTTGCAAAAGTTGTTGTTGGCATACTTGGATCAGGATCTGGGTACCCAGTACTTCTGTCATTCCATACCTGGTAGTGTAGCTGGTACTACTTTACTGCGCTAGGTATTTTGGGCATTTTCTCTATGCATTGATGGATTCAGACATTACAAGCCATTGATCAGTATTGATGAGACTCATTTGTATGGCAAATATCGAGGGGTGTTGTTGAATACAATGGCAATTGATGCTAATAACAAGGGTTTTCCTCTCGCCTTTGCCGTTGTGGATTGTGAGTCAGGGCCTAGTTGGGGGTGGTTTTTAGAATGCCTCAGGGTTTCAATAGGGTATGTCATACCTGATGAGGGCATTTGCATTATTTCTGACTGGCATGGCGGCATCAAAAACACCATTGCAGCGTGGCCTAGAGATGATGATGGAAGATTACGGGTATTTCATTGATATTGCCTTTGACATGTTGCTAGCAACTTCAACACACATTTCCAGGACCCGATTTTAAAGGCATTGGCCTTGAAAGTGGGATATGCTACTCAGGAAGCTAAATTTGAGTCGATAATGTAGGCCATTAAGGAAGCCAAGATTGAGGCCCCTAAGAAGAACGTGATGGTAAAAATGAAGAGAGGCAACCCGGTGCCTTATACGCCATACATATATCTAATGAGTGAGAATCTAGACACGTGGACCTAGTCACATGATGGAAAACATTATGGGGCAATAACAACCAATATATCAGAGTGCATTAATGGTGTACTTAAAGGTGCCCGCGGCTTGCCTATAGATGCAATGGTTGAGTTCACATGGTGCAAACTTGTCGTATATTTCCATGATTGGCATAAAGAAATTACTCATGATCTCTCGAAGGTAAGGTGTGGAGTAAATATACCATGTCCATCTATGGCTCAAATTGAAGGACACTTTATGAGGGAATTTTATCATGCAGATGATATATATCAAATAAACATAGTGGCTAGTGTAGACACCATATTTTGTTCACCCTTGATTTGCATGCCGGACCCTGAAAATTTCAAAAATATAATCTTTTCTCCATGGGGCCGCAGAAGCGTCTAGATTGACGTGGTGCAACCCGTTCAGGCATTGGAGCAGTCAAAGTGCCATTTCAGGTTAAATTGACCAAAATGCCCCTGGTCAACCCTGGGTTGACTGAAAGTCAAAGTCGGTTAAAATCATCCCAAAACAATATTTTTCATGTTTCTACATCAAACCTGAGCTACTTGGTGATTTTCGTAAACTTTGACCAAGTTTGACTCGAGGTTGACTTTTGGGGGCACCAGAAACCCTAATTTTGATCCAAACGTTAGAACGGGTTAGGAGTAGCGCCATTGTGAAGATTATTAAATTCCCTTTCCAACGACTATTCATGGGTCTAAATCGGAGTTAAAATGGTTGAGATAGCTAGAAAACCATGAAAAGTGCGTTAGTACGCTTCTTGAGACCATAACTTTTGATCCGACCGTTGTATTTTCAATATCTTTAGTGTTCTGGAAACTAGTCATCAATAGATTTCTAGGGACACCAAGACCATCTTAATCCGAGTTTGGGAAGGCCTTCAAATATGTGTCCAAAGTTGAACCAGGAAAATGCCGAACTGCTGATGTCAGCAGGGTGGCCGGTAGCCCTACAAGGTGTGCCGGCAGCCGAAGAGTCACTTTTCAGTTATAAATGCCCCTAGACCCCTTATTTTGCCAAAAAAAAATTTTGGGCAGTTTCTAGGTAGATTCTCTCTCTTTTCTCTCTCTAATTTCTCTCCCAAACATATCCAAAAACCCTCAAACTCCTTAGATTCTCATCTTTTCTCCACGATCATCAAGGTGGTGTTTTTGCACTCAATCTTCCTCTCCTTGGTTCCATACCTTGGATTTGAGGTTTAAGGGAGTGGATGTAGCTTTTTAGCTACAATCTACATCATTTTCTTTTATAGCTTTTTCTTGCTTAATAAAATGCTTTTTTGCTTTTCATAGCATGTTCTTGCTTCCTAGCATGTCTTTATAGTTTTTATAGCATTTTCCTTGCTTAGGCCATGATTTATCGCTTTGATGTTGTTGGCCTAGCCTTCTTGGGCTAGGATATGTCTAAATTTAATGTTTGTGCTTAGATCCACATGCTTTTAGGCTCCTTGCCATGTTTACGCTTAGATCTACATGCCTGTGTTCTTTGCCATGTTAGTGCTTATACCAATGCTTAGATCTATGTTTTATGTGTTTTATGCCATGCTTGTGTGCTTAGATTTATGTTGGTTGCTATTCCATGTGCTACTTTAGCCCTTTTTGTCTCTTGATATCTCTCTTTCTTGTGTTTTGGCCTTTTCGGTAGGGTGCAGATCTCGATCCTATGGTCTAAACCTACATCCATACACCAATATTAAAGGGTTTGGATCATTTCCTCTATGCATATCTTTGTTTGTTTTCTTGCTTCTATGCTTTTTCTCCATGTTATCCTCTCTAGATCTAGGCTTTACCATGCTTTGCGCCCTTTATGGGTTTGTGCTTGTGTGGTCACATCCGTCCCTCCGTGCGATGTTGATATGCTTGCCTTACTTGCTTTGCATCACCCGTTTGGCTTTCTTTACTTCTTTGTATCTTTGCACGCTTGCTTACATGTTCATGCATGTGTTTGTGTGTCGTCCATATTCCAATCCAATGGAACTATGGACACTCGATCCAAACCTACATTTATCCTCCAAGGACACCTCTTTTTGTTTGACAACATGTTTGTTTGCCTCTTTGTGTGCTTCACATGTTTGTTTGCCCCTATTTGGCATCCTTTCCAGCTTGTCTTTAGCACACTTTTCCTTCCATTTGTTTCCTTGCTTATCTGCTGGCTTGTTTCTTTTCTCTTTGCATGCACACACATGGAGCACAAACACTTAGGGCAAGGCTACGACTTCCTAGGCGCAAGCAAAAAAAGGCAAGGATGCAAGCCCACAAAGGGCAATGTTCAATAGATAAGGGGCCTAGCCCCTCCTGAGTGGTCCATTCTTTCTCCCTCTCTCTAAGCCTCTTCACTAGAGCATGTATTAGGGTTCCCCTCCATGTACCCCATTTTATTTTCTTGCTCCTTGCTTGGGCTGCGTTCCCTGGGTATGGCAATGTCTGTCTTACATTTCTTGTACCTTGCTTGGCCATACCCTTAGAATGTTGGTAATGTCTGATTTACTTTCCTGCTCTGTGTGATTGCATTGTGCATGATGTATGTATATATATATATATATATGCCTGCGCATGTGTGCGTGTATGTGCACTTTGTATGATGGACTCTCATGGCTACATGGGTGACCCTCTCTAGCCATGAAAGCTCTTGACCTTGTAGTGTAGGTATGTGCTCAAGGTGATTGCCGTAGGTGCATATTCATCCTATATTT
The DNA here is from genome assembly GCA_030021035.2 of Notholithocarpus densiflorus. Taxonomy (NCBI): domain Eukaryota; kingdom Viridiplantae; phylum Streptophyta; class Magnoliopsida; order Fagales; family Fagaceae; genus Notholithocarpus; species Notholithocarpus densiflorus. The sequence continues at coordinate 23,755 of JARYZH020000369.1, forward strand.
TTTGCACGATCATCGTGGTGTGATTGTATTGATCCATGTCACCAAGTGACATTGGTTTCCCCACGTATGTGGTACGCATCAGCATGCTTGATGCTTTGAAGGGCTTCGGCTCGTCACGGCACGAGTATGTCGATATGCGTCGTATACACAGACGCGAAACCCTACAGGTGTGCCATAGCACACCAAACGCGAAACTCTGCTAGATTTTCTTCGTGAAAATGGGGCATCCCCATTGCCGTATTTTCATGTCGAAAGGTTGGTAAGAATAGCGTTTTGCGTGTTATAACGCATCTAAGGCGAAGCGCTGTTGGATTTCTGCCACGAAAATAAGGCGAAATGCTGTTAGATTTTTGCCATGGAAATTTGGCAACGACTTCAAACACACTTAGAAAGCCTATCGAGACCATACCCATTCCAAAATCAAACCTCAAAGCCTAACACGTTTAAAGCCCCGTAAGCTAATGCCAATGACTTGTTTCAATTACCAATGTCCTCAAATTGTGATTCTTCCAAAACGAAGGACTGTCTAAGAACATGCGTTGTGGGGTGCCTAACACCTTCCCCACATGTAACTAGACTTTCGAACTCAAGAATCAAGATTTTTAACCAATCCACATTAGATTAGGGAAAGCGACCTTTTTCTTAGCCTAGGATCGGTAATAAAATCAAATAGAGTCAGGTGACCAATCACACCTAGAAAAACCAAATGATTGATGGCTACTTCACTTACCCTTGTTAATATTCATAAAATCGACTCTGATTCCAATCACACACCCGAGGTATGATACACCTCTATATCCACAACGACTCTCAGGCAGAGAGAGGTGGAGAGGTGCACGAGCGTCGTCGCAATGGGTGGTCGAGTAGCTGCGAGGTGTCGACAGACTAGCGACTTCGCTGGGGACACTTAGAGAGTTTTGCATTTAGAGCTTTTGATAGGATCCTAATCTTTGGACATTGCTTTCAAAAACATTAAATTGGCATTAGCCTCTGGGGCTTTCTTTATGGAAATTGCATTCGCTATATCCTAGTATACTATTTTCAAAACTCAAAAATATTCTCCAATTTTTTTTTTTTCAAATGGTTTTTCAAAAACCAGATTTGAGGTATTTTCGTATGTGTGAAGCTTTATTACTTTCCTAAAGCATGCTTTACAGCTTTCCTTCACATGTGCGAACCTAGGGTAGTAATGTTAGGATTAGTGCCTTTAAATCCTATTGTATGATGCTATGTATAATATTAAGTATGACATTATGTATGACTTAATATTGTGTGTAATAAATTTGTTTTATTATTATCTGAAATAATGGTAACATGAATATTTAGACATTATCATATAGTCCATGAGATGCATAGTATGTGATTTAGTCACAGAAGATATAAGTTACAAGTTCTTTGTAAACTCAGAATTGTAGTTCGTAGTCGGTGATGAAATTGGACGTTTCATCTACGAAGACTATAACATATTAATTACGATGATTTGTCTTGATCATGGAAGTGGAGACTTCTAGTTGATATGTTGATATGTTTTAAGAGTTAAGACATATTGAACTGGACCGCTGTGAGATTTATTATTCTCCTAATGATTGTCAAATGAATAATAAATCTCACGACTTATATTTGCATGAACTCTTAATCCTGAGAGAATAATGGACCTGATCATGAGGTGTAGGTTATTTTGATATATCAGGAGTGAGATCTAAAGTAACGGTCAAAACCTCAGTATGTTGGGCAGCCACATTTAGTGTTGATGGAACATATATTTTCAAGATGGAATTCATAGTCTCTTGACAGAGATACAAAATATTCCCTTGAGATAAGTTTAATGGGTTTGTTATTCGGAGAGTTAGGCCTAACCACTTTGGTAAGAAATTACTAAAGTATATATTTATGGAATTGGATTTCATAAATATATAGTGAATAACTTAAAAGGATTAAACCGGGTACTCAAGGATTAAGATGTAGTAATTTACAAAGTGGCAGTCTACATTCATGACTTTGTGTTACTACGAATATTTTATGAAGGGGTTGCATGTACAATAAAGTCTTGTGATATAATTTATAGATAAGGCCTAGAGTGCAACTATATTTATATAATGGTATTAAATATAGTTAATGGTAACTTTGGACTTGTCAAGAGTTGACAGAAAAGCCCAAGGCCCATTGGAGCTAGTGTCTTATTGGTCCCTTTTGGTCCCACTCCAAGCCACATACTAGAGCCCAATTGGAAAGGCCCAAAAGGCTAGCCCAATTAGATAATCAGTTATAGGGAGAGAACCATACAGATTTTTAAATAGAACAACTTACATGAAATGGTGTATGTGAGTGTTGGACACTCTTGAATTCTCTCTTGAACATTTCATATAACTGATTGAGAGACCACACATCTTGGGCATTAGTGGAATTTGAGTGAAGATTAAAAGTATTCTCAAGTGCTTACAATCTTTGTTTTGAAATTCACCACACCAAGGTACACTCTTTTGTTCTTGTATTCTGAAATTACATAATGCATGTTATCAATTGCGAATGAAATAGATCCGTTAATTTTCCGCTGCGCACATGCATATTTCCATCAAATGGTATCAGAGCGGTCTTGAATTTCGAATTGTATAACATGTTTTATGAGTTTTGGAATTAGTGGTTATAGTTTCATGTTGTTTGAAGATTATGCATTTAATTTTCTGCATGGTTATTGAAACTATGATTTGATAAAAATTGATTTTGGTGTTATGATGTTGTTTAAATTTGAATTTAAGTATGTTAAATTGATCTTTAAGGCTATAGCATCAATGAATTTCAGTTTTGATATCATTCTCTGACTATCATGTTCGTATGTTAGTTGTTTGTTCAAGAAAAACCGTAGAAAACTGCCTTGGAAAATTTCTGGAAATTCGAGTTTCACGAGTTTCGATCGATCGAAAATCACTTTTGATCGATCGAGTGAAACAGTGATCAGACTTTTTAAATAGATTGAATTTCAATTTCTAGTCGATCGATCGAATTTGTTTTTCGATCGATCGAGGGGCAATTTCGATCAATCGAAGAAGTCAGATGGTCAAGTTTGAATTTCTTAATTTTTTCAATCGATCGAGTGGCACATTCGATCAATCGAAAGAAGGAAAATTAGAATTTCTTCTAAGTGTTTTCACATGTAAAAGGAGTAAGGCTATGTGTAATTAGATTATGCATGTTTACTAATTAAAAACCTTTAATTTTAAAAATATCTAGTGGGAGAGAGATACAAGGGTTGTATCTCACGGCCTCCATTGTCGGTTTATAGTAGTGTGATAAAGCACCTCGCCTTGGCGTATATGCCTTGCTCCCTTCGGAGGGTGTTTAATTCATGGTTCTACAGGTTAAACTTCTTAATGATGGATGATATGTGTTTTTAACATTAAGAATGACCACGCTTCCGTGGAGTTACTTGGTGATTCACATTGATTCTAGTCAATGGTGTACACTAGACTAAGTTTAATGTTAACCTCCCTTTGGAGCTATGTCATTATTACTTAGAGGCTGAAGGAAAAGCGGCAAATTATTTTTGTTTGGTAAGAGTTACCATGATAGCATTAATAATGAGAATAATTCTTGCTTGATCATAGTAATTGGTATGACCTCGCTTCTGAGGAATATTAATTGCGGGATTGGGTTGTCGTTGCATATATTATATTATGGTTTTACTAAGGTTCCATACTACATGTTTATATGCTAAATTGATAATGTCCAGTTTACTTATTATATTCATGTTTATTGTTTTCAGATTTGAACATGGCATCATTTAGCCCACTTGTAACTATTCTTAATCAAAACAAACTGACTGGATCCAACTATGTTGACTGGAAAAGAAATTTGGACATTGTTCTTACTGCTGAAGAGCACAAATATGTGCTTACTAAACCATGTCCTAGCTTTCCTTCATTAGATGCTTCTCTTGAGGAAAAACAACGATATGATCGTTGGCAGAAATCTAATGACATGGCCAAGTGCTACATCCTAGCATTTATCTCAAATGTTCTACAGCATCAAATGCAGGATGTAGAACTATTTTTAGACATTATGCTAAGTCTGAAGGAGATGTTTGGTGAGCAAGGCCGTTCTGTAAGGCAAGAGACCATGAGGCAAATTTATAATACCAAAATGGCTGAAGGTAGTTCAGTGAGAGAGCATTTTCTTACAATGATCTCTAATCTGAATACATTGGAAGTTTTAGGTGCCGATATTGATGGAGAATCCCAAGTAGATATGATACTCCAGTCACTACTAGAATCATTCAAGGAATTCAAACTTAACTATAATATGAACAAAAAGATTTATACATTGTCTGAATTAATGAATGAGTTGGTAGCGACGGAAGGCATCCTTGGTACTTCTAATGTTGAAGCCAATATTGGTGAAGCTTCTACTTCTCAACATAAGTCGAAAGGCAAGGGTAAGAAGAAGAAGAAGAATGACTTCACCAAGCAAGAGGGTAAACAAATTGCCTTAGGGGTTGCCAACAAAGGAAAGAAGATCAAAGGAAAATGTTTAAATTGTGGTGAGAAAGGACATTGGAAGAGGAATTGTCCAAAATTCAAGGCTGCCAATAAAGGTATGACAAGTTCATTCCTTCTTGAAATATGTTTGGTACAGAATCCCACAGATTCCTGGTGTGTGGATTCAGGTTGTACTAATCATATCTGCAATTCCTTGCAGGGGTTTCAGGAGACCAGAAAGCTTAAAGAAGGGGAGTTGTTTCTTACTTTGGCTGATGGGAGCAGGATTCCGGTTGTAGCTGTTGGTGTTTATAATTTATGTTTTGAATCTAGAGTTTTAATATTGGAAGACTGTTTGTATGTACCCAATGTTCGTAGGAATTTAATTTCTGCTACTTACTTAGGTAAACATGGATATTGTGTTATCCTAAAAGACAATGTTGTAATAAAGAAGGATAAAGTGTTTATCTGTTCTGGCAATATTGTAGATGGTCTTTATATTTTAACTCCTGATAAGCATGAATTATATAATTCTGAATTAGATAATAACTCTCATGTGAAATCATTAAAGAGAAAGTTTCCTTCTACTAGTGATGCATATCTTTGGCACTTGCATTTGGGTCATATTAATTCAAATAGGATTCAAAGACTGATCAAAGATGGACTCTTAGAGCCCATGGACTTTGATGAATTTCCAGTTTGTGAATCTTGTTTGGAAGGTAAAATGACCAAATGACCTTTTAATGCAAAAGGTAGAAGAGCCCAAGATTTGCTAGAACTAGTGCATTCTGATGTATGTGGTCCTATGTCAACCCAAGCAAAAGGAGGTTATGAGTATTTCATCACTTTTACTGATGATTACTCAAGATATGGTTATGTGTGCCTAATGAAACGGAAGTCTGAAGCCTTTGAAAAGTTCAAAGAGTTTAGGGCTGAAGTTGAGAATCAATTAGGTAAACGCATAAAAGCCATTCGATCTGATCGTGGTGGCGAATACCTTCTTGGGGTTTTCAAGGATTACTTAACTCAAAATGGGATTATATCCCAATTGGTTGCACCTGGAACTCCCCAATAGAATGGTGTAGCAGAAAGAAGGAATAGGACTCTTTTAGAAATGGTTAGGTCCATGATGAGTTACTCAACTTTTCTAATTTCTTTTTGGGGTTATGCCTTAAATACAGCAATACATCTTTTGAATTCAGTTCCATCAAAATTTGTTCCCAAAACACCCATGGAATTGTGGAGTGGGCATAAGCCTAGTATGAAATATCTCCACATTTGGGGTTGTTCAGCACAGGTGTTAAAAGGGAAGCCTGATAAATAGGAACCAAAATCAGAAGTGTGTTTGCTTGTAGGTTATCCAAAAGAAACTAGGGGTTATTTATTCTATAGTCATAAAGATAACAAAGTTTTTGTTAGTACAAATGCTAAATTCTTGGAAAATGACTATCTGAATAATTTTACTCCTAGAAGTAGAGTTGTGTTGGCTGAAATGAATGAACCTGTAAATGAACAACCAATGGATGAAACTAGGGATGATGTGGCTGTATTAGATACACCACAAGATACTATTCATGAGATGTCTAGTACACAGGTGCCTCATCGTAGTGGGAGAATTGTTCGGCCTCCTATAAGATTCGTAGGTTTGGGAGAAACTTATGAAGCTATCTCAGAAGAGGCTGAATCAGATCCCTACACTTATGAAGAGGCAATGAATGATATAGATGCACATCATTGGGTCCAAGCTATGAAATTTGAATTAGATTCCATGTATTCCAATCAAGTTTGGGATCTTGTAGAGGCGCCTAACGGCATTAAACTTATTGGTTGCAAATGGGTTTACAAGAGGAAGAGAGGTATAGATGGAAAGGTTGAAACCTTTAAAGAAAGGTTAGTGGCGAAAGGGTATACACAAAAAGAAGGTATTGATTATGATGAATCATTTTCTCCAGTAGCAATGCTTAAATCTATCAGAATTCTCTTATCCATTGCTGCTCTTTATGATTATGAGATTTGGCAAATGAATGTCAAGACTGCTTTTCTCAATGGCAATCTTGAAGAGGAAATCTATATGATGCAACCGGAAGGTTTTGTAGCAAAGAACCAAGAGCATATGGTATGCAAGTTGAAAAGGTCCATTTATGGACTTAAGCAAGCATCTAGGTCACGGAACATCAGATTTGATCAAGCAATCAAGTCATTTGGTTTTGAACAAAATCTTGATGAATCATGTGTGTATAAAAGACATCAAGATAAAGTAGTAATGTGTTGGGGTTTATGACCTAAAATCTAATTTATTGGCATGTCACAAATAATTAAATTGTTTAATTATATGAGACTATTTATAAATGAACTAATGGGACATTATCTTAGTCCATGAGATGCATAGTATGTGATTTATGTGAAAAGACACAGAAGATATAAATCACAAGTTCTTTGTAAACTCAGAATTTTAGTTCATAGTTGGTGATGAAAATTGGGCATTTCATCTGCGAAGACTATAACATATCAACTACGATGATTTGTCTTGATCATGGAAGTGGAGACTTCTAGTTGATATGTTGATATGTTTTAAGAGTTAAGACATATTGAACTGGACCGCTGTGAGATTTATTATTCTCCTAACGACTGTCAAATGAATAATAAATCTCACGACTTCTATTTACATCAACTCTAAATCCTGAGAGAATAATGGACATGATCATGAGATGTAGGTTGCTTTGATATATCAGGAGTGAGATCTATAAGTTACGGTCAAAACCTCAATATGTTGGGCAGCCACATTTAGTGTTGATGGAACATATATTCTCAAGATGGAATTCATAATCTCTTAACGGAGATATAAAATATTCCCTTGAGATAAGTTTAATGGGTTTGGTTATTCAGAGTGTTGGGCCCAACCACTTTAGTAAGGAGTTACTAAAGTATATATTTATGAAATTGGATTTCATAAATATATGATGAATAACATAAACGATTAAACCGGGTACTCAAGGATTAAGATGTAGTAATCTTCAAAGTGGCAGTCTACATTCATGACTTTGTATTACTACGAATATTTTAATGAAGGGGTTGGATGTATAATAAAGTCTTGGGATATAATTTATTAATAAGGCCTAGAGTGCAATTATATTTATATAGTGGTATTAAATATAATTAATGGTAACTTTAGACTTGTCAAGAGTTGACAGAAAAGCCCAAGGCCCATTGGAGCTAGAATCTTATTTGTTCCATTTGGTCCCATCTTAAGCCACAAACTAAAGCCCAATTGGGTAGGCCCAAAAGCCTAACCCAATTAGATAATCAGTTTTTATTTAATAAGAGTTATTAAATAAAGAAACTACTAAGGTAGTTAGTATGGACATATGATGAAAAGAAAAGAAAAGAGTTTTTCTCTACAATGAGAAGAAGAAGGATTTTTCTTTGAGAATCTATGTACAAAATGACTGATTGAGATACCATACATCTTGGGCACCATGTGGAATTGAGATGAAGATTAAAAGTATTCTCAAGTCTTGGTTTTGAATTTCACTGCATCAAGGTACGCTTTCTATTCTTTGTTCTAGAATTCAAGGTTACATGTTATCTTTTGTGAATGAAGTAGATCCGTGATTGTTGCTTTCGCTGTGTGTTTTATATGAGATGCAAAACCAGATTTTCCAACATAATGTTCCTAGTGCTTTATGTTGATGATATTCTACTCATTGGAAATGATGTAGGGGTAATGTCATCAGTAAAGGTTTGGTTGTCAAGCCAATTTGATATGAAGGACTTGGGTGAGGCTAACTTTATTCTAGGGATCAAGCTTTGGCGAGATCGCAAGAATAAGATGTTAGGCTTCTCATAAGTTGGATATATAGATAAGGTTCTAGAACGATTTAGCATGTAAAATTCCAAGAAAGGATTACTTCCTTTCAGACATGGAGTTCTTCCTTTCAGACATGGAGTTCCTCTGTCTGATGACCAAAGGCCTAAGACTCAAGAGGAAGAAGATTTGATGAGACAAGTTCCTTATGCTTCAGTAGTAGGAAGTCTCATGCATGCCATGCTTTGTACTAGACTAGATATCTGCTATTCTGTTGGCATGGTCAGCCGATATCAATCAAATCCAGGACCAAAACATTGGCAAGCTGTAAAGCATATTCTCAAGTATCTATGGAGAACGAGAGATTATATGCTTGTTTACTGTTGTGAGGATTTAATACCTGTTGGCTATACAGATTCAGATTTTCAATCGGATCTAGATTTTAGAAAATCCACTTCAGGATGTGTTTTCACCTTGGGAGGTGGAGCCATTAGTTGGCGGAGTATTAAGCAATCTTGTATTGCAGACTCCACCATGGAGGCAGAATATGTTGCTGCTTGTGAGGCAGCAAAGGAAGCTGTATGGCTCAAGAAATTCCTTTCTGACCTTGGTGTAATGAGAATGGAGCAAGTTCCAATCACATTGTTTTGTGACAATAGTGGAGTAATTGCACAATCTAAAGATCCAAGGAATCACAAGAAAGGAAAGCACATTAAGAGGAAATACCACATCATTCGAGATATTGTTGCTCGTGGAGATGTGGTGGTAGCAAAGATTGAAAGTGCAAATAATCTAGCAGATCCGTTTACCAAAGTTTTGCCTCAAAGGACTTTCGAGTCACATTTAGAGGGAATGGGAGTTAGATTAGTGCACAATAGTCTTTAGGGCAAGTGGGAGATTGTTAGGATTAGTACCCTTAAATCCTATTGTATGATGCTATGTATAATATTAAGTATGACATTATGTATGACTTAATATTGTGTTTAATAAAGTTGTTTTATTATTATCTGAAATAATGGTAACATGAATATTCGGACATTATCATATAGTCCATGAGATGCATAGTATGTGATTTAGTCACAAAAGATATAAGTCACAAGTTCTTTGTAAACTCAGAATTGTAGTTCGTAGTCAGTGATGAAATTGGGCATTTCATCTGCGAAGACTATAACATATCAATTATGATGATTTGTCTTGATCATGGAAGTGGAGACTTCTAGTTGATATGTTGATATGTTTTAAGAGTTAAGACATATTGAACTGGACCGCTATGAGATTTATTATTCTCCTAACGACTGTCAAATGAATAATAAATCTCACGACTTATATTTGCATGAACTCTTAATCCTGAGGGAATAATGGACCTGATCATGAGGTGTAGGTTGCTTTGATATATCAGGAGTGAGATCTAAAGCAACGGTCAAAACCTCAGTATGTTGGGCAGCCACATTTAGTGTTGATGGAACATATATTTTCAAGATGGAATTCATAGTCTCTTGACAGAGATTCAAAATATTCCCTTGAGATAAGTTTAATGAGTTTGTTATTCAGAGAGATAGGCCTAACCACTTTGGTAAGAAATTACTAAAGTATATATTTATGGAATTGGATTTCATAAATATATAGTGAATAACTTAAAAGGATTAAACCGGGTACTTAAGGATTAAGATGTAGTAATCTACAAAGTGGCAGTCTACATTCGTGACTTTGTGTTACTACGAATATTTTATGAAGGGGTTGCATGTACAATAAAGTCTTGGGATATAATTTATAGATAAGGCCTAGAGTGCAACTATATTTATATAGTGGTATTAAATATAGTTAATGGTAACTTTGGACTTGTCAAGAGTTGACAGCAAAGCCCAAGGCCCATTGGAGCTAGTGTCTTATTGGTCCCTTTTGGTCTCACTCCAAGCCACATACTAGAGCCCAATTGGAAAGGCCTAAAAGGCTAGCCCAATTAGATAATCAGTTATAGGGAGAGAAACATACTGATTTTTAAATAGAACAACTTACATGAAATGGTGTATGTGAGTGTTGGACAGTCTTATATTCTCTCTTGAACATTTCATATAACTGATTGAGAGACCACACATCTTGGGCATTAGTGTAATTGGAGTGAAGATTAAAAGTATTCCCAAGTTCTTACAATCTTTGTTTTGAAATTCACCACACCAAGGTACACTATCTTGTTCTTGTATTCTGAAATTACATAATGCATGTTATCAATTGCGAATGAAGTAGATCCGTTAATTTTTCGCTGCGCACATGCATATTTCCATCAAGTAAGATTTAATTTCTACTACACCTTTACCTGTGCTTATATCTATTGTGCTTGGAAAGTCTTTCCCCTTTCATTTCAAAATGCATGACATCACCCCTGATGTTGGGTCAAACCCAGACTCAGCCTTGAAGGCTAATGTTGGATGCATACACCTTAGATAATTATTGGATGCTGAATTGTAGGCTTTTCTTGGGTACATGGGTGGACAGGATTTTGCTGAAAAGGCCCCCTTAAAGGGAAGGATTAGATGATCGAGGTCCCCCCTAAGAATATGACCAACTTACCAGTTAAGCCGTGTCTCATATAGTTGGCCTAGACTACCCAAATTGCTCGTAAAAGTCTCTGAAGGGCGCATTATCAAATTGGCAATCATTATCCGAGATGAGTACCCTAGGAATTTCGAAACGACATATTATATTCTTCCAGACAAAATTCCTAACATTTCACTCAGTGATTCTTGCCACGAGTTCCACTTCCACCCATTTTGTAAAGTAATCAATCCCTACTATTAAAAACTTCATCTGTTTTGTCCCCATGGGAAAGGGACCAAGAATGTCAAGTCCCCACTGGGCAAAGGGCCAAGGGGCCACCATTAGAGTAAGATACTCTAATAATTACCTAGGTAAGTTACTATACCGTTGACACTTATCACATGTTTTAACATAAGCTTTAGCATCTTCTTGCATAGATGGCCAGTAATACCCTACCCAGACCATCTTGTAGATGAGGGATCTGACCCCTGAATGGTTTCCACAAGCCCCTTCATGGACATCTTTCAGGACATAAAGAGACTTGTCTGGATTCAAGCACCTTAGGTAGGGTTGAGAAAAACCCCTCTTGTATAACACCTCGTCTATAAGGACAAACCTCGTTGTCCTTACCCTTAGCTTCCTTGCTTCTTCCTTATCCTTTGGAAGGAGTCCATCTTTAAGATAAGAGACGATTGGAGTGGTCCAGTTGTATAATCCATCTATTTGATGTACTTCTGGAACGTCAAATACTTGGGATGTATTGGATTTTGATTTGATCACTCATAATTTCATCTGCAGATGCCGTCTTGGCTAGGACGTTAGCTTCCATATTATCCTCCCTTGGTATCTGCTGAAATTGAGCTGTCATGAAGTCTTTAATGCACTGCTTGACTTTGCCCAAGTACTTCTTCATCCATTCCTCCTTAACTTCACATGTTCCATTTATTTGGCCCATCATTAACTGCGAATCTCCCTAGACGAGGACAGAGTCTGCTCCAAGTGACCTAGCTAACTCCAAGCCCTGTAGCAGGGCTTTATATGCAGCTTCATTATTGGTTGTTTGGAACTGTAGATGGATTGCATATTCTAGATGATCCCCTTCAGGTGAATGCAAAACTATTCCAATTCCTCCTGCATGTTGTGTGGACGAGCCATCCACATGGACAACCTACTGCTTTGCCCCCTGATCTTCATTTTGTTTACTACTAGCAGGAGTGAATTCAGCAATAAAATATGCTAGGACCTGAGCTTTTATCGCTTCTCTTGGTTTGTATCGCACATCAAACTCACTAAGTTTTATTGCCCACTGGATTAGTCATCCAGTGACCTCCAGCTTGTTCATGGCCTTCTTTAGCGGGTGGTCTGTTAAGACGTTGATTATATGAGCTTGAAAATAAGGCCTGAGCTTCCTTACTACTGTCACCAATGAAAATGCAAGCTTTTCCATGGGTGGATATCGTTCTTCTGCTCCCCTTAAAGCTTCGTTGGTGTAGTAGACAGGTTTCTGTACCTTCCCCTCTTCTCTGATCAAGGCTAAACTTACTGCATGAAAGGACATTGCTAGGTAGAGATACAGTTCTTCTCCAGGTTTAGACAGGCTTAACAGCGGAGTTGAAGCAAGATAAGCTTTCAAGCCTTCAAATGCTTGTTGGCACTCATTCGTCCATTCAAATGCTTTTCTTAACACTCTGAAAAATGGTAAACATTTGTCAATCGCTTTTGAAACAAACCTGTTAAGGGCAGCTACTCGTACAGTGAGGCTCTAGAAGTCTTTGACATTCGTTCGGGGCTCTATGTTCAGAATTGCTTGGACCTTATCAGTGTTTGCTTCAATTCCTCTCTAGGAAACCATGAAACCAAGGAATTTCCCTGACGTAACTCCGAAGGCACATTTGCTTGGATTTAACTTCATCTTGTATCGCCTAAGTGTGTCAAACGTTTCTTGAAGGTCGTCCAAATGCTACATCTCCCTCGTGCTCTTAACTAACATATCGTCCACATATACTTCAACGCTTCGCCCAATTTGTGGACGAAACATATGGTTAACTAGCCGCTAGTAGGTAGCCCCTATATTCTTCAGGCCAAATGGCATCACTTTATAATAAAACAAACCTTGGCTTATAATGAAGGATGTTTTCTCCTGATTTTCCTCATCCATCTTAATCTGGTTGTACCCTGAAAACCCATCCATGAAACTTAACAACTGGTGTCTAGCCGTTGAATCCACCAACTGATCAATGCGTGGAAGAGGATAGCTATCTTTTGGGCATGCCTTGTTTAAATCTGTGAAGTCCACACACATCCTCCATTTGCCATTGGCCTTTTTAACCATCACTATATTAGCTAGCCAATCAGGGTAATAAACTTCACGTATGAACTCCACGGTGACTAACTTATGGACTTCTTCCTTGATGGCATTATCTCGTTTCGAGGCGAACACCCTCTTCTTCTGACGAACAAGCTTGTAGGATGGGGACACATTTAGACGATGAGTAATCACACAGGGGTCAATCTCAGGCATGTCTTCATGACTCCAAGCAAAATCATCTGTACTCTATTTAAGGAACCCAACAAGTTCCTACTTCGTCTTCTCTTCCATACTTGTTCCAATCCTGGTAAACTTCTCTGGGTTGGACTCGTCCAACGATACATCTTCCAACATCTCAATTGGCTCCACCAACGTTCTTTCTTCAATGCTCATTGTTTGCATCTGCTCATCCATGGCCATCATTGCTAGATAACATTCTCTAGCTGCTAATCGATCTCTTTGTACTTCTCCAATGCCATACTCTGTTGGGAACTTCACAAATAAATGATAAGTGGACATTGCAGCCTTCCAATTGTTCAAAGTTGGTCGTCCATTAATGGCATTATATGAAGATGAATAATCTACAACAAGGAAATTCACTTCCTTATTGATTTGTCGTGGGTAAAAGCCCACCACGACTGGCAAAGAGAGGGTGGCCACTGGTGAAACCTTCATTCCTCCAAACCTAATCAATGGCACGTTTACTGGACGAAGTAATTCTTTGTTAATCCTTATCTGCTGGAAGGCTGGATAGTAATGGATGTCTGCTAAACTCCCATTATCTATTAACACCCTTCTAGTTGTATAATTTGCAATCGTCAAAGTAATTACAATCGCATCATCATGAGGATGGTGCAGTCATCTTGCATCTTCGTCTGTAAAAGTAATGGCTGGTTCATCTTATCTGATCATCCTTGGTGGTTGTCCAGATATTTGAACATTCTAGACTTCCCGTAGGTAGGTCTTCTTGGCTTTGGACGAGCTACTTGTTGATGTAGCTCCTACAATGATCTTTATTTCTCCAAGCGATGGACGTGCTAGTTCTTCTACTTTACCTTTCATTGGCCGTCTCTTGTCCTTGTGGTCTCGCACAAGAAAATTCTTTAACTTTCCCTGCTTAATAAGAGCTTCAACCTGCTGCTTCAAGTCATATCATTCGTCCGTATCATGTCCATGGTCACGGTGAAAACGATAATACTTGCTTTTATTCCACTTACTAGGATCTCCTTTCATCCTCTCGGGCCACTTCAAGGATGGATCGTCTTTGATTTGCATTTATACTTGATCAAGCGAAGTATTCAAGGGAGTATAGTTGGAGTATCATCCTAAAGACAACCCTACTTTCTTGCCGCCGCGATCCATTTTCTCCCCTATCTTGGCTTTCTTTGGACGAGGACCTTGTTCTGGATGGTGTATATAGCCATTCTCCAGTCGTTCACCTTTTTTCTTCTTCTTGGCAATAATTGCGTCATCTGCATTTATAAAACTTCGGGCAGAATGTATCAACTCAGCCATCATCTAAGGCTCCTAGTCGTACAGCTTATGAATGAACAGGTTTGAACTAACTCCATTGTAGAAGGCTGCCAAGAGGATCTTGTCATCCATCTCGTCCACCAACAGAGCTTCTCTATTAAAACGGCTAATAAAAGTAAGCAGGCTTTCATTTTCTCCTTGTTCTATGTTCAACAGGCTGGACGAAGAATGCTTTTGCCTTTGTCCCCCAACAAAGTTGTTGACAAACAACTTACTTAACTCCTGAAACGAAATTATGGTATTTGGTGGCAGCTTACTGAACCATACTCTGGCTGGGCCTTTCAAGGTAGTAGGAAATGCTCTACACATAATTTCGTCTGGAACAGCTTGGAGATACATGGTTATTTTGAACGTGGCAATATGATCATAAGGGTCTTGTGTCCCATCATATGAATCCAAGGTAGGCATCTTGAACTTGGAAGGCAAGGGATGACTTGTGATGGACGAAATAAAGGGGGAATCAGTCTTGTGGATGAGATCATCCACATGGTTTGCTCTCCTCATGGAATCCTTCATCTCTTCCACGGCTCTTTTCATCTGCTCCATCCCCCTCTCCAAATGTGGTACTCTACGAGTAACGGTGCCTCTAGACTGGTTTCCTTCAGCATTATTATCAGTCCATTCGTTCTCCAAATTCTGACCTCGTTCTCCACCATGTTGCTGATGATGCTGTCTGTTAACTTCTCTAGTTAAATCCTAGTTTTGTTGTGTCAGTTCTGCCATCGCTGCTGCCATGGACTGTAACTGTTGCTGGACGGTCATTGGGGGGTGGTGGTGCACGATTTGGGTGACTAGAGATGTTTCCACTCTCCTGGTGTCCTAGACTGGTAGCCATTGACCTAGTCCGAACCATGCAGCCTTTTTTGTCTTGGAAATGGCAAATGAGTTAACACTTAGAAACTTTTTTCCTTAGCACTACTTCTTCCCCACAGATGACGCCAACTGATGATACACGAAAATCAGTAGGCTGGAATACTTCGGGCTATGGTGATGGCTATGAATCCTGAAAAGAAAGAAAGAACTACTAAAGGTGACCAGTGTGACCTGGCCAAGGACCCTCCGACAATTATGTTAGTTTTCTCTCTAGGACACAAGGATGGAAAGTAGTGAATGGTTAGAACTTACCTTGGCTAAATGAGATTTGTTCCTCTTATAGAGAGTTAGTCGTGGGTCTACTTGTTTGGATCCACTATCATCATGGATGATTTAGGCAGTTAACGGAGAAAATGGAGTACATGGAGCGAAGTCTGAGGAGTCTCTTCCACGTAGTAAGAGCAATGTGTCGTGGTGCAATTATGTGGAATTCTTGGAGAATTATTCGTAAGATTTATCCAAGTATAGTTCAATCGTCTATACATATATATATAAATATATATATATATATATATATATATATATATATATATACTCGTCCATACATCTAGTCATCCATGAAGGAACTCTGGATTGGATCACCTCATTGTTAAAGGATGAATGATGTAGATTGTTTTCTTTGGACGTGGTTTGGCCATGGACGACATCCAAGGACGGGTTATCCTTAGTTGATCCCCATCACCAACTATTTGTTCCTAAATTTTAGTTCCAACTTCCAACTCTCTAATATATATCACGTTGTTGTTGTTTTTTTCTTTTTCTTTTTTGGTCCTTACAATTTGGGGTCATAGTTAATTTGATCCCTACGTTTTGATGACAGTCAATTTTGGTCTCTTTTATTTTCAACTTGCAATCAATTTGGTCTCTACCTTTAAGTCACTAACTGAAAATGACTACGTGGCAAACGGTTTGCATTGTTAGCATGCTTAATATTAAAAAATTAAATAAGATGCTGACTTGTTTAAAATTTATGGCCACATCAGCATTGAGATGGCTAAGAAAGCCACGTCATCTTTTAAAAATAATTTTCTCCTATTTACCAATTTTTTTCCTTTCTTTTAGCTTTCTGACAATTTCTTTAAAATTTCATTTTATTTTCTAACATTCTTCACTGTTCTTCTCCTAACCCAGATAAGGCCTTCGTCTCTCTCAATCTCCTCCTCCTCACCTTAACCACCAGTCAATAGCATTAATATAGGTTACATTATTCCTCACCACCATCGCAACTTCTCACAGATCGACCGGAAATTGGAATATTAGTTGAGCACGGAAGTCGGACAGATCGCACAGTGGCATTGGCGATGATGGGATTCACAGGGCAGACTTATCAGATCAGCATAAGCTTGTGACCTACTTACGTTTTGTGCTTTGAGAGGAGTGGGATAGGATCTTCTATGCACTAGGGTATTAGAACCCAAATCTGTAAATTTTTTGGGCAAGTGGGGGATGTGGGTTTTTGGCTACAATGGCGGGAACTGAGTAACCAACAGAAGAGTGAAGTGGGGGTTGAGCAATTTATGTTAATGGGGTTCGCCTTGTTGGGAAAGGATCTACAAGCTTGGATTCCATGAAAGATAGCTTCTTGTGCTCATGAGTTTTTTCTCTTTTGGAGTACTGACTAACGCATTAAAAAATTTTAGCTCAAAAAGTCCAAGCTTTTTCATGGACTCTAAAGTGATAAGACACCAAGCTCACACTTTTATAAGATAAAGAAGAGAAATTTGGAGTTGGGTTCATTGAGTAATTTGAGTTGGTATGCTGGAGAAACTTTAGTAGAGGTTTGATAGCTTTCTCAACCAAATCATCTTTGTACAAAGAAGAGTATGAGTGCAAGCAGTTAATGAGAAAGACGGCGGCCTTATCTGGGTTTGGAGAAGAATAGTGAAGAATGTGAGAAAATAAAATGAAATTTTAAAGAAATTGTGAGAAAACTAAAGGAAAAAATAAAGAAAAGAAAAAATTGGTAAATAAAATAAAGTTATTTTCAAAAGATGACATGGCTTTTTTTCCATCTCAATGCTGATATGGCCATAAAATTTAAACAAGTCAGCATCTTATTTAATTTTTTAATATTAAGCATGTCAACAATGCAAACCATTTGTCATGTAAGCATTTTTCGTTAGTGACTTAATGGTAGAGACTAAATTAATTACAGTTAAAAATAACATGGACTAAATTGACTGCTATCAAAATGTAGTGACCAAATTGATTATTATCACAAAATGTAAGGATCAAAATAGTATTTTCGCCTTCTTTTTTTTTGGTTAAACTCTATATCTCAAGTTTAAAAAAAGTTAATAAACCGGCTCATCACTAATCCATGTTCTAAAAGAAAAAACCAAAAACACTCATGATTCCTATAAAAAAAAAAAACGCTCACGATTCCTATCAAAGTTTTAAAAAAAAGACAAAATTCCCAGTTCACAGTTCCCATATGGCCCTACCCCACGTCAGTGGCGACTCCAGGAATTTTGTCCAGGGTGTTCCTGGACAAACCGGAACAGTAACCTACCCTATTCCACTTTGAAAAAATTTCGGATCATTTCGGTCTGTTTCGGGACGTTTCGGTAAATACCAGCCGAAATTCAAGATTTGGCTAGCATGAAGTTTATGCTTAAAAAAAAAAATTTGTGCTTAAAACCAAAACAAATTTACATTCTGTACACTGAAAAATCTCAAAAGGAAAAAAATGAAATGAACAAAGGTACTTGTACACATGGTTTTCAGACCAAAGCCGGACTGTTCAATAAACCGTAAAAGGGAAAGGTCCAAGGTTTTTAAGGTCAGACCGAGGTCGAATCGTGATGACGTCATAATTATTTTAATACTTTATTAATATAAAAATAATAAAATACATATACAAAATTTAACAATTTTAATTAAAATAATATATAAAGAGGTTAAAATATATTTTAATTAAAGAAAAGATGATATTTTTTGTAATTTATTACAAAAATGATAAAATATCTCTTATATTATTTAAAATTTTTCAGAAAATTTGGACAACATAATGAATTTTTTAACTTACTTTTACTTGTTTTCAATTTTCATTCATTTTCTCTACCCGGCCCCACTCCCCAATACTTTTTCTTCTCATTCTTATCTCATTCACGTGTTCCCCTGGCCTTATTCTCTCTGGTATGGTTTTTTTAATTTTATTTTTTATTTTTTTATAAACTATTCTCTCTAGTCTTATCAATTAACAAATCCCAATATTCTCACATTCAAAACTTCATCCGCACCGTCAATTGAAAATGATATCTTTAGCTTTCTATCTTCTCTCTTCTAGAATGCCTACAAAACATCTCTTCGAACATGCATGATTCAACTTCTATTCCAGAAAATCTAATGCCAGCGTAAGTTTGCTCTCCATTTTCCATTTCTATATTACTTCATTCTCTCTAATCTTTGTTACTCTCGCCTTTTTCTCTCTCCCACCCCTCTCTTGGTCTCTCATTAAACGGTGAAATCTAGTGATGTGGTTGACAAACGAGATGAAAGCCGGAGATTAATAATTATTTTAGTTAATAATTATTTTGATTTAAAAATCTGGTTGGGGTTAGTTTTGTTTAGGATTGATGTTGGCTTTTTTTTTTTTTTTTTTTTTTTTTTTTTTTTTTTTTTTTGGGGGGCGGGCGCTCTGTAACAATTTTTTTTTTTTTTTTAGATTTTAGTTCAAAATTTGTTTAACATAAAAATTTTGAAGGTGTTCCTAATTTTGCTTGAAGGTGTTCCTAATTTTTTTTTTATGGGTAAAAAATAAAAAATTTTAAATTATTATATATAAATTTTTTTTTCCAGGTCAGGGTGTTCTGGGAACACCCTGAAGTCGCCACTGCCCCACATCCTAAAAAAGAACAACTACACACACTTCCTATAAAATAAAAAATAAAAAAACTATCCCTTATTCCCATTCCAATGTTATATCAAAAAATAAATAAAAATACTTAACCAACCAAAAAAAACTACTTTTTTTTTCCATAAACATAATCTTTTTTTTTTCTTTTTCTAATTGCCAAAATGAAATTGGATGCGGTTTCTATTAAAAAAAAAAGATACGGTTCTAGTAAATTTTAAAAATTTGACACATTTCTTCCTAAAACTTTAGCATACACTATCTCTACTTAAATAAATCTCACGCACGTTTTACACATCTTTTCAATTTTTTTGTACAGACTTTTTGATTGCCTCAACTCTTTGCTCACTTCATCACTATCTCAAATTTCAGAAAGGTTTGTTTCCTTTGATATTATTGAAATTATTAATTTATTAGTTTGTGTATTTTTGTGTATGTCAATGTATATTTGCTTTTTTCTATTTTGGTTTTTATATTTTTTTAAAAAAACAAACAAACAAACCAACAGCCTTCTAACACTTTTTCATCACAACCATGGCAGCCTATCTATTGATGAGATTTTTGCAATTGGTTTCTGTTGAATTTGATACATTACCCTGCCTTTTCTTCATTATTTCTAAAAGCTTACTTATTAGTATAACATTTGCTATTCTTTGCTGCAAGAAGGGAACCTATAGCAAATTAGGTTTGCTTTTATTTTATGAGTTGTCGTTTAGTATTTTCTTTTCTGTATTTGGTTTATGTTTACCTGCCTTTTCTTCATAATCTTTTTCTTCATTATTTCTAAAAGCTTACTTATTAGTATTACATTTGCTTTTCTTTACTACAAGAAGGAAACCTACAGCAAATTAGGTTTGCTTTTTATTTCTATGAGTTGCCGTTCAGTATTTTCTTTCCTGTATTTGGTTTATGATGATGCCAAAAAATCGTCAGTAAGCCACACGGTCCTTACGTGCTCCTGACAAGAACCTGCACGATTATTACAAGGGGTCAATTCGTTTTTGGCCTATCAAGTGGTATTAGAGTGGGCACACTCTAATTAGGGTTAATCTTTGCTGTGTGATCCACTGACCCCTGTTTTTCATGAATAGAGGACAGTCTTTTATTATACCTCCTTTATTTGATGGCACTAACTATGCATACTAGAAAGTACGCATAAGAGTTTTCTTGCAGTCTTTAGATGAGAAAGTATGGCAAGCTGTGGACATAGGCTGAACCAAGCCTACAAAAGCGCTAGCCGATTGGGATGATGCTAAGATCAAGGCAGCAAACTTCAACAGCAGGGCATTGAATGCCTTATTCAGTGCGGTCACTAATGAGGAGTTCAAGAAGATATCCTCCATTAAAACTGTAAAGGAAGCATGGACTATCCTCCAGACAACCTACAAAGGAACTAAGGCTGTCAAGGATTCGAAGTTTCAGAGGCTCACTACAAGCTTCGAAGAGATCAAGATGGAGGAGGATGAGTCGTTTGATGAGTTCTATGCCAAGCTCAAGGACATAGTGAACTCAGCCTTTAATCTTGGGGAAACCATTCCTGAACCCAAGATTGTGAGAAAAATGCTCAAATCTCTACCCGAGAGATTCCATGCCAAGATCACCGCAATTGAGGAATCAAAGGATATTGACAAAATTCCTTTGACAGAGTTGGTTGGAAATCTGCAGACCTATGAGTTCGGTTTGACAAGAATCGGGAAATCGAGTAAGAGTAAGAGCATGGCATTAAAGGCCAAGAGTAGTGATACTGATGAGTTTTTTGAGGATAAAGATTCTAAGATGAAGTCCTATATTACAATGCAATTCAAGAAGTTCATGAAGAATGCTAATGGGAAGGGCTTCGACAAGGACCGTAGGTAATCTAATTCTTCTCAATTCAAGAGCCAAGACAAAGGGAAGAAGGATGTTAGGGATGGCGGTCAGTACACTGTTCCCGCAGGACCAAAGTGCTTTGGATGTCAAGGCTTTGGACATATGAAACAGGAGTGCCCCTACATATCTTAAGACTATTGGGAAAAGCAAGACACTTGCTGCTACATTGAGTGACACTGAGCCTGAGGATGATTCCAACAATGAGGATGACAGAATCCTAAATGCCTTCACTGCCACTGTCAATCCCACTGAGTGGATTGTTGAAGATGTGGATGAAGAAGAGGAATTGGTGGAGTCCAAATTCAAGAAGATGGATGATCAAGATGATATCCATACAGTCTATGAGAAACTGTACAAGCTTTCTGAGAAGCATAAGAAACTTTATAGGCTGGCCACCAAGAAGCTCAGTGATGTGAAACTTAATCGTGAAGAGCTTTCCACAAAGTTTGATGAAGCCAATCAGACTATTGGAGCACTGCGTTTTGAGAACAACTTTTTGGCTGAGAAGACTAAGAAGCTTGAGGCAGAACTGTTCCAAGTCAGAGCCCAGTTGGAGAGGACTTCAAGTGCAAAGCTTGATGAGAAGCTAAATCTTCAGAAATTTGCTTCCGATCGAACTGGTTTAGGGTATGGTCTCTCTTTTTCTAATATTGCTTCTACCAGTATTACTGTTTTTGTTCCTCCTAATAATAATGTTGAAATTAAGAACAATGTTGTTAAAAATGAATTAGCTAGTGAGAACATAGACAATGGTAAATCTATCTTAGGAGCACCCCCTAAGCAGGATAAGAAAAAAGCTAAAAACCCTAGGGCTAAGAAGGTTATCTCTCAAAAGCCTAAACAAAAGAAGCAGCATCTCTGTCATCACTGTGGAGCAGCCGGTCATACTCGACCTAATTGCTATAAGTGGTTAGCCACTCAACAGAGTAATGGCATGATAGCATCGAAAAACCAGAATCAGTTCCCATCCTCTTCTGCTCCTCTTGGAGATCTTCTCAAAGCCCTCATGTTCCTTTCGAACTTGAACGGTTTCAAATTCTTCCCCCTCACCACCGGTTCAAGGGTTTACTCAAAGGAAAGGTTCTTCCAAGGTGTGGAAGGAAAAGGGCTCCAAGTGATTATGTCACTTTTTTTCTCTTCCTCTTCTTGTTTTTGTTTGCATTACTTGAGTGTTTTGCTTTACTGTATTGAGTCAGTCTAGTTTTAAGCTTTGCTTTATTTAACATGTTTTTGTTTGGTTTCGTTTCAATTTTGTTTATTTTGTTTTTCATATAAAATAAAATAAAAATTGAAAAATCAGAAGAAAAAAAAAATATAAAAACAGTGTGTGTTTTGTGTACTTTGGTACTTGTGTACCTTGGATGGCCATTGAAACAAAGTTTTCTAAACTTTGTATCTATTGTAGCTTAGATGAGCATTTCTATGCACAACTAAGCAAGTGAGATTTGTGGCTCGTGTTTGTGATGAGTAAGATTAAGTAATCTCTTGTACTTAACACTCGTATCACTCTTTTTGATGGGAAGGACTAAAAAATCCTAAGAGAAATGCATAAATAATCATCTCACCACTGTTGCCCGCCAATCATGAAATGACATTTGTATGCTTCGGCATAACAAAATTGGAATGTCAATTGCTTAACATAATTGGGTATTTATTTTCTAACTCTTATATGCCCACAAATGATTTGCTTTAAAAAAAAGAAAAATATGCAAAGAAGAAAATAAAAAGCAAAAAGAATCAAAATGCTTTATATATGATTGCAAGCGTGTATTCTAGGAGATGTGGGAGTTATAGGATGTACCTCGAAGGTGATAGTCCCCATCAAACAGTTATGATTGTGTGTGAGTTAAATTGATTTTCTCATATCTCAAATCGTCATAACATGTAGACGCTTATGCAATCTTGCGATGTTTTTCACACACAACACGCAATATTCTTTGCTACTCTTGATACATGTGCAGGTACAATATGATTTGGCCATCACAAGGTTTACATGTGTTAATGTATGCTCACTAAACTGTCTTAACTTGTTTTTGAAATATAAAAATGGTTAGACGTGTTTAGTGTGTGTGTTTGGATCATTGGTTGAGAGATGATTTTGAGAGTTCAAAATGCTGTTTGGATCATTGGTTGAGTTGCATGGTTGATTGCATTTATATCTGTGTTTTTCTTTTCTTGAAAAACTGTTTTTAAGCAATCTCGACAGCTCCTCGATACCTCTCGATACCTAGCTTATCTGTCGAGCTCTTCAGTTGCTTTTTATCGCAATCTCGACACCTCTCGATAGCTAGGTGAATCGATCGAGAAAGTTCATGTCCCCTCAATACCTCATCGATCCATCGAGCTTGTTTTGCTGTGGACACCTCTGGACACCTTTTCGATCGATGCATCTGTCGAAGTCTTTAAATCTCGACACCTCTATTGTCAAGATTTACTTAACTTCTATATATTTGTTCAACGCGATCCGGTCTTCATTTTCTCGATCTCTCTCGATCTGTCTGTGCCTTTTCACCTCCCAAACTTCTCTCTCACACTTCAAACTTCATCTCAAAGAGATTTTCGGCCTTAATCAAGTTCTTCTTCACTTGGTAAGTGTCCAAATCTCTCATTTTCATGCATTTCATGATTTTTTAACCTAAGTTTTTGGGTTTTTGAAATTTTTTTGGGGTTTTTCAATATTGATGAAGTTTTTGTGAAATTTTTGGGTTGGTTTTTGTGAAAATGCTTTAAAATCTTCATGCATTGCATCCCATGTGCATTATAACTATATGTTCATGCATTTAGATGTGTGTTATATATGTTAACTGCTTGCGTGCTGATAGGTTTGGATTGGGCTGAGCCCATGATGCAATTATCTTTGCACGTCACATGCTCATGCATTTTCATGCATACGTCCTTTACATTCAATATATTTTTATGTATTTGAACTGTTTTTGGGACTTTTCTGAGTGTTTCTTTCTTCCCCCTCACTCTCTAGTTTACGTTAGTGCGTTATGGCACCAAAGCGTAAATCTGCTCCGTCCAAGAACCCTCTGCGTTCTAGGGCATCGTCTTCTTCTTCTGATCCTACCCCCTCTTCTGTTCGGTTTCGTGATGAGAATGCCCGAAAGGACTTCTCGGAGAACTTTTCTCGACGAGGTGTTCATTCGAAACACCAAGTCATTTTGTCGGACTTCTCCATGACCTACCCACTGTCATTCACAGTCGGGGTTGGGAGTCACTGTGTGATGTCCCGGTCACCTGTCCTTCCGTGCTGATTTAGGAGTTCTACTCCAGCATGCATGGACTTGATTCTTCAATACCTCATTTCTTTACTCGTGTTTGAGGTATGCGCATTACTGTCACACAGGAGATTGTCTCTGATGTGCTCCATATCCCGAGGGTAGAGTATCCTGACTACCCCGGTTGTAAGCGTTTGAGGACTGTGTCCAAAGACGAGATGATCTCTGCTTTTTGTGAATGTCAGTTTACTCCATGTTCGACCTTTGCTAAAGGTCCTAGATTCATGAACATGGTTATGACTTTTGTTCTTCACCTTCTTTCTCATTATAACTCTATTACCGAGCCCCGTGCTCAATTTTTCCTTTCTTTGTTAGAGCATCTCACTATAGATTTTCTCTCACACTTCATTCTTTCTATCATAGATGTCTATAGGGATACGACGACCCGTGATAAGCTCATCTTTCCTTCCGCTATCACGAGGATCTTACGCCATTTTTCTGTTCCCTTTCCTACTTCTGACCACTTTCACGTGATGTGTGCAATTGACGCCACTATCGTTAAACGGAGCGAGGTGCAGTTTTGTTCAAGGCGGTCTAGTACGGTAACTCCCCCCACTCCTTCTACTCCATCCACATCTAGTCCCTCCTCTTCTACGGGACGTGTGACACTCGAGGACATCATGACGCAACTTCAGCGCATGGATGCTCGCCTTGACACTCTCAGTGATGAGTTGTGTCAGGTGAACACTTGTGTTGGCCGCATTGCTTGACGCCAGGCTGAGATAGGCGGTTACACCATGCCTTCCACTCCTGTGGCCTCTGCAGATGAAAGTGATGGCTTCGGTGATGATGATGATGCTACTGCTTCAGATGATGAAGATGATGGAGATGCTAGCTCACCCAGCGATGACGAGATGTCTACTTGACACTCTTATCCTTTGTCACTCGTGACAAAAAGGGGAAGTAGTTTTGGTTATGAGAGTAGTCATAGTTAGGGGGAGAGTTAGTATAGGAGATTTTTGTTAGGGGGAGAGTAGACACTGAGGGATGTAGTGAGGACTTGATGTATTTCTTTTATTTTTTTTCTATTTGAGATACATTATTCTTGTATATTGGTCTTGTGACCATTATTGACATACATTGTACGTATATTCCTTTTATATTGATGTATGTCTTGTATGCAATCTATTATTTTCTGTTTCACACAAAGATACCTTGATGAGTTTTGTTTAAAGTGTTTCAGAAATACAGGTTGTCAAAGTCTTTCTTACCATAGACTCTCTTCTTGCAAAGTTTTTCAAGAGTTTGTGTTAGGATAGATTTTATTATATTCAACAAGTGAATATGAGTTGAGTGATTTTCCAACAGTATTTTGGTAGATTTAGGATGTGTTTAATACTTCAAGAAACCTTGTTTCAAGTTCAAATGTTAAAACCATGCAAGTCTGTCCAAGATTCAAGTGAAAAAAGTGTTGTTCATTAAAGCTCGACAACTAGTATCTATCGAGACCTGTAAAGCTGTTCCAGCCCGTGGCTTGACAGCAGCTCGACAGATAGGGTATCTGTCGAGGTTTATGAAAAACAGAATTTCAATTCTGTTTTGACTCCAATCTGTGATTGTATGTTTGGACTTTCTTTTCTCACAACCCTAAACATATAAAAGGATTATTTTAAGGGCCGTCAAAGATGACACAAGTTGCACAAGTGTTGAGCAAAGTTTATTCAAGCAAATTTAGTAATTGGTGAGATTGTCACTACAGAACAAGTCCAATTGGGTATTGGGGTAAGGGTTCAACTGTAGGTTGGTATAAGGTATTAGGATTCCTTTACTTGTAACCGCTTATTGTGATAATAGTGGATTCTCGGGAGTGGTGATCTTAAAATCACCCGGTGGAGTTTTTGCCGTGTAGGTTTTTCCCATTCGTAAACAAATCACCGTGTCAATTTATTTTCTGCTGCATACTTTAGTAATTGGTGATTTGTTTATGCTACCACGCGTTTGCATGTTAATTTGATTAATTAATAAACTTGACTAATTAATCAATTAATTTATCACAAGGGGTCAATTCGTTTTTGGCCTATCATAATGTGAACAAACATTTACTTAATAATATTTTCTTTGTGATTTGGGGTTTGTATAGAGAGTTGTAGCAATAGAGGAAAAAACAAATCTCTTTTTGTGACAACAGAAAGTGGAGAAAAGTTTCATAGTAGCATAAAGTGGAGAAAGGTTCCACAGTAGAACAAAAGGTCAAAAGCACAAGATTTTATTGCGCGAATGCTATTCGGACTATAGATTTAAAGTTTGTGCATAGACTGACAACGGCAAGATGGGACTTCAAAGCCTGTTCTGCGGTAATAGTAGACCGAACTCCTTTCTTAGTAAAGGCCCATACAAGAAGCTATCCACTAGTATTAGGACACGTGTCTAGGGTGTGAAAAAGAGGGAAAAAGGCCCCAACAATATCTTTTATACCATGTTTTATATAGATTATTTTATTCTTATAATTTACATTTAAATAATATAAATTGAATATAGTATTTCTTCATTTTACTTTGCAAGATATATATATATTGTTATTTAATTAATTAATAATGTAATATATTTGATATAGATCATGTCGAACCTTACAAAACTTGAATTTGTGGCCCTTGACATCTTGAGCAAGAATTATTTATCATGGATCGTTGATGTCGAGATCCATCCAAAGGAAATGAACCACGCATTGATAAATCTTAAAGCAAAATCTACTACTCTAGTCCAGTCCTGACATGACAAGTGTCATTAAACTAGGAAGGGTGAGTTTTATATGGTACAAAATGTTGTTTGCTCAATGAGGCCCTATTTGGCGATCGAATACCGTTGTTCCATGAGTGGTGGTCCCTTGGGACATATCTATCAATTCCACAAGCCCTTCAAACTACGATCTTGTATCATTCCCAAAATGTACTATGCCGAACCCTAATCCTAATGGGTCCAAGTTTCAACTCTTGTCCATAGACAAGCCAACAAGCTTAGTCTCTGTTGAGTTGTGTTTCGTAAGAGTCAACCTTGTCGATGCCAAATGTCATTGAATTGAGGTTTCTGTATGAGTTGGGATATTTTTCCAGAACACCTATGCATGATGATTAATAACATGTTGTTCATTTCATTTCTGACGAGTATCAAGTGGAGGTCGTCTAGCTTAAAGATGACCATAGCTGCATCTAAATCAGAAACGAGTGTAGGGGCAAGACCCCGTCCGTATAGACGAGACAGGACCGCATTCATTGAAGGCATAAATAAAGGCCATCAAGACAGCTGATAAGGAATAAGTGCGCCGGATCAGTTACAAAGGCAATGATGGCCCAACGGTCATCCGTTACACTCTAAATAGAATCTTCATTGTCAATTAATGCTGCGTTTCTTTCAGGAGAAAAATTCTTAGAGGAGCATTAACAAACATAACTACACCGACCCGAAGCAAACTATAAAAAGTAAATAGAACTCATGTAAAAGAGATGTGAAAAACAAAATATATACCTGCGAGAGAATTCATTGAGAGCTATTTAGCTGCCTTTAGCATCGGAGTATTCTTAACTGGCGCCACGCCGGTGAAACTTCATTTGCCTTTCTTTTCTTGACAACAGGTACCGGAGCTCGTCCATCGACATTGACGAGGACCATACTGACGAGGTCAATTTTTGGCTTCATCAGTTTGGCGCCGTCTGTGGGGACACGAGTTGATTCCTTCTCAAACCATTGTGCTCCTACCGATAAAGCTCCTGTCGCTTGATGGACTCCACACCAGCACCACCCCCAGATCCTATGGTGATGGCTCAGCAGATCCAAACTCTAACAGCCAATGTACAAGAGCTAATGAAGCAGAATGAAGAGTTAAAGCACCGAGCACGTCCAAAGGGCAGTAATGCTTCGCACCACCGACGTAGACATAGCGACATGACGAGGAAGCTAGCAGCCCTGAAAATAGCATGGGAAAGGACACAACAGAGTACACTGGGCAGTCTGCACATGACAACGATCACATAATGAAGAGCTTACGAAGGGAGCTGGATGAGGTAAAGAATTCCATGAAGGGGAAGACAGTAATGAACCTTGATGGCATGCTTAAACGAAGATTCACCTTTCACAACAAGCGTGTTGGAGTGCCCCCTGACTCTGAAGTTTTGTCTGCCACAGCTGGAGTTCTATAGTGGCACGAAGGACCCTCTCGACCACATAGGGGCCTTCAAGACTATCTTGAACCTCCAACAGACCCCGGATGAAGTCATATGCAAATATTTCCCTACCACCTTCAGAGGGGCTGCTAAGGTATGGTTCAGCAAGTTGCCAGCGTCTTCAATAGCGAATTTTGAACAACTCAGTGACTCATTTGTTCACCATTTCATTGGGAGGCAGCATCATAAAAGGCCAACTTCTTATTTGCTAACAATAAGGCAGCAGGAAGGGGAAAGCCTAAGGGATTATATGAAGCGTTTCAACAAGGTTGTGCTGGAAATTGACGAAGCCGACGACCAAGTGATAATGACGACCTTCCAGGCTAGACTCAACAACCCTAATCTCATCTTTTCATTGCGAAAGACGCCGCCAACCTCTATGACGGATCTCCTATTCAAAGCTCAGAAGTACATGAACGGAGAGGATTTCTTACTACAAAAGGGCTAACAGGAAAACAAAAGAAGGAAGAACCTGGTGATTCCCAAGGTAAGAAAAAAGATTGTAAGGACTCATATTCGGAGGCTAAGGACAGCAAGAGCAGTTCTGACACCCTGAAGAAGAAGATGAACTTCACCCCATTAGTGATGCCTGTAGACAAAATCCTGATGCATATTAAGGATGAACTAGGCCTGAAATGGCCCAAGCCATTAAGTACGTCCTCCAGGAAGCGTGACCCGAAGAAGTACTGTCGTTTTCACAAGGATCATGGCCACTACACTGAAAAATTCCGTGACCTAAAAGAGCAAATTGAAAAATTGATTCAACGAGGGAAACTCCAAAAGTTCATCAAGAGGGACCATTAATTCCGATCACGGACTGACGACAAGCCTCATGACGATACCAAGGATGATAATAGGAGGACCAGTATCGGGAGGGTCATACGAGTCTTTGAAGAAGATTTACCAGAGGCAGATTAACAGCGTGCACATCAAGCATCCATCCATAAAGTACCGACGATCAGAGAGTGACGACATAACATTCTCTGAGCGAGATGCAAGTGGAATCAAGCAACCCTATGACGACCCGCTAGTCATCATGCTAGAAATTGAAGGTTTCAACACAAGAAGAGTGCTAGTTGACAACGGGAGCTCTGCGGATATAATGTATATGATGGCCTACCAACAGTTGAGGTTGGAACCAAAGCGGCTTCGACCTTTCAAATCCTCGTTGGTCAGCTTCAGCGAGGATTGAATCTATCCAAAGGCCATCATCTCATTGAGAGTCACAGCAGGAACACATCTAGCCCAAATAACAAAACAAGTTGATTTCTTGATCGTCGATTGTCCATCGTCCTATAATGTCATCTTGGAACGACCTACACTGAATCGGCTTAAGGCTGCAACTTCAACCTATTGCCTCAAAGTGAAGCTTCCAACCCCGCATGGGATAGGAGAAATACGTGGGGATCAGCTCCTGGCTCGAGAGTGTTACCAGGCGGTGTTAGCCTCCAGAGAAAACCATACCTGGGTGGTAGAAGAAGAGCCAAAGAAGCCTGTCCAAGAGTTGGAAGATGTGAACCTAGTAGAAGGAGACACTACCAAGGTCACGAAGATTGGAGCAGGACTTGACTTAACCCTGAAGGACAAGATCGTGGAGTTCCTAAAGCAGAATATGGATATCTTCGCCTGGACCCATAAGGATATACCAGGTATAGACAACAAAGTTATAGAACACCGGTTGAATGTCAACCCCACTAGAAAGCCCGTCCAACAGAAGCGACGAGTTTTTGCTCCTGAAAGGAATAAAGCTGTTGTGGAAGAGGTAGAGAAACTTTTAACTGTCGGGTTCATCACGGAAGTCTACTACCCTAAATGGCTCGCCAACATTGTCGTGGTGAAGAAGTCCAACGGGAAATGGCGTATGTGCGTTGATTTCACAGATCTCAATCGTGCTTGCCCAAAAGACAGCTTTCCACTTCCTAGGATCGACCAACTAGTAGATTCAACAGCTAGTCACGAGCTACTAACCTCTATGGATGGATTTTCAGGTTACAACCAAATTCGCATGAGCAAAGAGGACCAGGAGAAAACAACCCTTGTCACTAGCCAGGGGCTGTACTGTTATAGGGTCATGCCTTTTGGTCTGAAGAATCACTAGCCAGGGGCTGTACTATTACAGGGTCATATGTCTGAAGAATGCAAGGGTGACCTATTAGAGGCTGGTGAATCAAATGTTCAGCAAGCAGATTGGACGGAATATGGAAGTGTATGTGGACGACATGCTCGTGAAAAGCAGAAAAGCAAAATTACATCTGGACGACCTCAGAGAAACTTTTGACACGTTGAGGAAGTATCAGATGAGATTGAACCCGGCAAAGTGCGTGTTTGGAGTCTTGTCAGGCAAGTTCCTGGGGTTCATGGTTTCGCAACGGGGTATAGAGGCCAACCCAGGGAAAGTCAAAGCCATATTAGACATGACCTCCCCAAGAAGTGTGAAGGAAGTACAGAGGCTGACGAGACGAGTAGCAGCTTTGAACAGGTTCGTCTTTAGAGTCACGGATAAATGCATCATACTTTTTAAAACGTTGAAACAGGCCTTCTAGTGGACGGAGGAGAAGAAGCTTTCCAGGCCCTCAAGAATTACTTATCCAAGCCACCGCTTTTGAGTCCATCCGTTGAAGGAGAAGATCTATTCCTATATTTGGTTGTCTCCCAAACGGCCGTGAGTTCGGCATTGATCCGTGAAGAACTGAGGATCTAGAAGCCGGTCTATTACACAAGTCAGACTTTCCAGGGCATAAAAGCAAAATGCCCAAAAATAGAAAAGCTAGCCTTTACACTGATTGTCGCGTCAAGGAAACCTCGTCCCTATTTCCAGGCACACACGATACTAGTCATGATAGACCAACCTCCACAAAAGGCCATGGGTAGGCCGGATGCAGCAGGAAGAATGGTCCAATGGGTTGTAGAATTGAGTTAATTTGACGTCGATTATAGGCCTAGGATGGCGATCAAGGCCCAAGCATTGGCTGACTTTGTCCCCGAGTTCACTATTGCTGATCAAGATCCAGAGTCAGATTACTGGGCGGTGTATACAAATAGGCCGGCAGCAGCAGGCATCGGAGGAGTAGGAGTGATCCTCTTATCCCCTGAGAAAGACATCCTCAAATACGGAGTCCAGCTTCAGTTCCCAGCAACGAATAACGAAGCAGAGTACGAAGCTGTCTTGACGGGCTTGAGAATTGCAAAAGCCTTGGGTGTAAGAAACTTGAAGCTGAATTCTGATTCAAAACTTGTGGTGGGGCAGATAACCAACTAGTACGAGGCCAAAGAAGACAGAATGAAAAGGTACTTAACGCTGACTAATCAGTTAGTTTCTAACTTTGATGATGTCAAGATCACTTAGGTACCAAGGGAGGAAAACTCGGAAGCGAATGAAGTTGCTAGGCTAGCATCGTCAGCTACCAACGAAGGACGACCTAGATTGTACATGGAAGTGCAGCACCTCCCAAGCATTAAGGGGTTTGACATTACATCCAATCTGGAGGGAGCTGGATGGACCCAATAATCACGTACATCAAGGATGGCAACCTCCCTGCAGATCCCTTAGAAGCCAGAAAAGTCAAAGTAAGGTCGTCCAGGTTCACAATCTTGAATGACGAGCTCTACAAGAGGGGATTTTCACAGCCCTACTTAAAGTGCCTCGACCCAGAAGATACTGCGTATGTACTAAAAGAGATCCACGAAGGTGTCTGCGAAAATCACTCTGGACCACGGTCACTCGTTGGGCAAGTTGTCCATGCCCATGCAAAAAGATACAGCTCAGGTCGTTCAGAGATGCGACAAGTGCCAACGGTTTGGAAACGTGCAGCATGTCCCAGCAGAGCACTTGACCAACATCACATCACCATGGCCATTCTCCACATGGGGAATTGATATACTAGGCCCCCTACCTCCTGGTAAGAAGCAGGTAAAATTTTTAGTCGTCGCTATTGACTATTTCACGAAGTAGGTGGAAGCAGAGCCTTTAGCAGTTATAACGGAGGCCAAAATACAACACTTTGTATGGAAAAACCTAGTTTGTCGGTTCGGGATTCCACGGGTTATCATCTCTAACAATGGACGACAGTTTGACAGCCACAAGTTTAGGGATTTTTGCAAGGAACTGGGGATAAGGAATCACTATTCCTCCCCTGGACACCCACAAGCAAACGGCCAGACTGAAGTTATAAATCGGACTTTGCTTAAGCTAATCAAAACCCGACTTAAGGGGGCAAAAGGAGCATGGCCTAACGAGCTTCCATGAGTGTTATGGGCCTACAGAACGACAATGAGGACACCAACAGGCAAGACACCCTTCAAGCTGGCATTTGGAATTGAAGTAGTAATTTCTGTGGAAGTTGGAGTGTCAAGTCTCAAAAGAACATGTTATGACGAACGCAGCAATGACGAGGGCCTCAAGTTAGCTCTGGATTACTTACCTGAGGTCAGAGATGATGCAGCTCAAAGAATGGCTTTATATCAAGGGAGGATGACGAGATACCATAATCAGAGGGTAAAACTGAAACGTTTCAATCCTGGAGATATGGTTCTACGGAAGGTTTCACAAGCCACCAAAGATCCAAACGAAGGGAAGCTAGGCCCCAACTGGGAAGGTCCATACAAGGTCATCCGTTATTCAAGAAGAGGGAGCTACTACCTGGAGGATGCAAATGGGAAACCTTTACCTCGTCCTTGGAATGCAGAGCACCTTAAAAAGTACTATCAGTGAGGGAACAGACCTTCAACATTAATAAGTTCCAGAATTTGGAACACCTCATTTATTCATCAACAGATAAGTGGGATTTCATTGTTTTTATGTATTTGTTTTATTTTCAGTACTTTTTGTTTTTTCGTGAAGTATTATCCTTGTAATCCCCTTTTTATAAACAAGGATGAATAAAACAGAGAAAACGTTTGTAGAGCTATTTCTTTTCAAATGATTAGATGTCAAACACTCCATGGTGAAAATCTCTTTTATCGAAAAGACAAGTTCAAAGCACGACAACTATGATAAAAATTTCGTCAGCATCAAAGATGAGTTTAAATCATAACTAAGTGATAAAAACTTTAAGTTTAAATCACGAGGATAAAAGCTCGGCCAATATGAATGACGAAGTTAAAAATCCAAATCAAGTGATAAAAACTTTAAGTTTAAATCACAAGGATAAAAGCTCCGTCAATATGAATGACGAAGTTAAAAATCCAAATTAAGTGATAAAAACTTTAAGTTCAAATCACGAAGATAACAGACTCAGCCAATATATATATGACGAGTTCAACTTATGAATTAAGTGATAAAAAGCACAATCTAAGTGATAAAAAACTACAAGTTTAATTCGCAGAGCCTGGAATGTTGTAAACAGTCAAGCTTATGTTATAGCATGAGCAAAACAATAGGTTTGTAGCAAAAAGTTTGTCCAAAACCAAAGCCTCAAAACCAAGAGGCAATAAGGCAAAAAAAAAAAAAAACTAAGGCCTCGAAACACAGAGGCAACCATTGTTCGTCAAAGATAAAACCCCAAAACAAAGGGGCAACCATTGTTTTCCAAAAAAAAAAAAAGGGAGAATGAATATACTACGAAAGAGGGACAGTAGGCTCGTCGGTATCCTTTCCTTCAGCAACTTCCTTCCCAGTCAAATCTTTCTCCATCGCTGCACCAGTTTCAGTTTCTTCTTGCTCCTTGGCTTCATCTACAAGCACCTCGGTGTCAATCTTCTCAAAGTCTAAATTGGAGAAGTCCACGGCCAAGCTGTGATGCTTCATTGTCCACCGACACAGAAGCTCGAACCCTTTGAA
This sequence comes from Notholithocarpus densiflorus, assembly GCA_030021035.2. Classification (NCBI taxonomy): domain Eukaryota; kingdom Viridiplantae; phylum Streptophyta; class Magnoliopsida; order Fagales; family Fagaceae; genus Notholithocarpus; species Notholithocarpus densiflorus. The sequence goes on from JARYZH020000369.1 coordinate 58,223, forward strand.
GTACTGGATAAACTGAAGATCTGAGAACTCATCTAACTGCTTGAATTTCTAGATGATTTTCTCTCTCTCTGCATCAGTTTTTAGGAGGGCAGCTTGAATCTCTTCATCCTTCTAGACGACAAGCGCTTTCTCTACACGCAAGGCCTCAGTAAGCTCCTTTATTTTCTCATTCGATTCGTTCCTCTCATTCATAGCAACAATTAGATCTTTCCTCAACTTGGAGCATTCTACCTCGACGGACTCCACCTTTGAGTTGGCCACCACAACCTTCTCTTCCGTGTTCAAATAGTCAGTCGTGATGCGCAATGACTCCCCAAGGACCTGATAGAAACAAGCAAATGAAAGGAGAGACCATGCACATAGAAAAATACCAAAGCAATGCTGAAAGAAAAAACCACATACTTGTAATAATTTATGGATATGACGGCTGACCAGCTCGTGGGAAGGGATGGATGACAAACCCTTGAGTTCATTGTCAGTAATTACGTTGTGAGCACGGCCCATAGCAGTAGCAGGATCATCCCAAACGCTCCTTCCAACCTTGCCTTTCCCTTTAGCACGGGTAGTTAGAGGGGAGAAGCCAGTCACTTCTAAGGATGGAGTAGAAGAAGTAAGGGCAATATGAACGGGAGGAAGAGTAGCAACCTCACTTTTCTCGTTGCCCAACTTCTTCTTCTTGGAATCAGCAGTCATATTGGATAAGGGTTCATTCTTCAAATTCTTGATGCGGGCATACTTCTCTTTACTATATCTAGTGGCCATTTCTGCTAGGTAAAACAAAAAAACAAAAAAAAAACAAGTAGGCAGTCAGGCAGAGTACAGACGAAGCTAATAAAGATGAAGGAGTTTTAGAAACTTATGGACAGACGATCTTACTCTTTTCCTCTCGACGAATCTTTTCTAATACGTACTTCGAAGGCTCAGGACCTAAACAGCAGTCAAACAGATGACGAGGATCGACAAGGTCGTCAAAATCCTCAATTTCATGGGCGTAGGCAAGAGCAGCACGAACCCGATGGCGATGTTTATCTTCTAAGTCAGGACGATCAAGAGCTGCGAAGAATCAAAAGGAAAACATCATTAGACGGACAATTACGATATGAAAGAAAAGCGAGAAAAGACAATGAAAATATGCACCAAGTGCTGGGACTTCCCATTTTCATAGTAATCTTGGGACTTCCCCCCAGAAATCGTCAGACAGGGTTTCCCAACCCATTCTAGAGATAAAAAAGTATCGTGATTTCCAATCACGAAAGGATGAAGGAAAACCTCTAACAATCCTAGATTTCCTATCCCAAGGTAAAAGTTCAAAATACCCATAGTGGGTAGAGGCTTACAAACGGTACAAAAACAGGAATTCATTCAAAGTTATCATTTCCCCATCACAAGCAGACATCCAGATAGACATACAACTTATGATTGTCCTCCAAGCATTAGGGACGAGTTGACCTAGGGCGATTTGAAATTCGTTCAAAAGTTGCATGATGAACGGATGGACGGGGAAACGAAGGCCACACAGAAAGTTAGCCTCGTAAAAGCACACCTCTCCGTGGGCAAAGTTACAAGCTTTCTCACCCAGGCGAGGTAGTCTAATAGAGGTACCCCTAGGAAATTGAAACCTTTTCCTAAATTCGTTTAAATGTTTCTCTTTCAAGGAACAAGACTCAGAGAAAGCATGCAAGGAGGGAGAAGATGAAGACGAAGGCAACTTTGAAGCAACAATATCAACTACCTTACTCAAAGACTCCGCATTGGAAGACAATCCAGTCTCCAACTCACTGGACCTAACATCATCTACCCTATACTCAATGCTGGCCATCTCCGAATGGTGCTTTATAAGAGATTGACAGATTAGAGGGTAGAGAGAAAGCAAAACAGGCCTAAGTGCAGAAAAACGAGACACAAATAAACCCACTTGGGGACACCGACCAGAAGAATATTCTAAGAAAACCCCCAACCTAGCAAAGAAAAATGAAACCGAGGGGCACTCTTGACTGAGGAATTCAAAACCAACCATCAAAGTATAGGGAAAAGAGGCCTTACCAGGAAATTTCGAAGTATGAGGATTTCTTAGCACTCCGAAGTTCAGACCAAATAGGGCGGAGGAAGAGGAACGGTTTTCTCTAAAAGCAAAAATTGGAATTAAGGCGCACCAATATCAAGGAAGTTTCACACACGCCATGAATAAAATACCAACATGTGTTCATTTCCTGAAGAGTAGACGTTTCGCATTTAAGACGAAGAGCCAGATTTCGAGAACCAAGAAGATATGAATTATCACGTGTGACCACATTCCTAAGATCGTCCAAGTTCCTGACGACCAAGGAATAGGGGGGCAACTGACGAGTATCAAGTGGAGGTTGTCTAGCTTAAAGACGACCACAGCTGCATCTAAATCAGGAACGAGTGTAAGGGCAAGACCCCGTTCGTATAGATGAGACAGGATCGCATTCATTGAAGGCATAAATAAAGGCCATCAGGACAGCTAACAAAGAATAAGTGCGCCGAATCAATTACAAAAGCAATGATGGCCCAACGGTCATCCATTACACTCTAAATAGAATCTTCATTGTCAATTAATGTTGCGTTTCTTTCAGGAGAAAAACGCTTAGAGGAGCATTAACAAACATAACTACACCGACCCGAAGCAAACTATAAAAAGGAAATAGAACTCAGGTAAAAGAGATATGAAAAACAAAATATATACCTACGAGAGAATTCTTTGAGAGCTATTTAGCTGCCTTTAGCATCGGAGTATTCTCAACTGGTGCCACGCCGGTGAAACTTCCTTTGCCTTTCTTTTCTTGACAATAGGTACCGGAGCTCGTCCATTGACGTTGACGAGGTCAATTTTCGCCTTCATCAATTTCATTAGTAATTTCTTGAACGTTTTGATGAATTTAGGATTCTTCCTAAAGTGATGTACGCTATTAATGCATGCCACTTTGAATCCAACATATGCCACAATGTGGCGCCATACGCTAGTCTAGTGCGTCGATATTCCCACATTTCCTCTCACATGTTCATATATTCTTGTAGTTCCTGGAAATATGTCCGAGCCTAATGGCATATGCCACCTTGGGTAGAACCCTATATGCTGATTATTTCCATCTTGATTTTTAATAAATATTGTACAATTTCTCTACTTTAATTAAGAATTGTTGAAACTAGCCTATTGAAAAATCAATCAGCCAAAATAACCATCAGCAATCACGATATTATAAGTTAGTCATGTTATAATCTGCCTTTGTTTGCTTTATTTTATTTAAATTAATCAAATGCAAAACACCAAAAAAATTTAAGATTCTTATTTAATAAGCATTAATTTTCTTTCATTTAAGATTAGGTTTCTTCATTAATTCTAGGGCTAGTTAAGGAAGAAAACAAGGCATTAAATGACAAGAAATTTCCTAAAAAATTAAAAGTCACAAAGATTTGAATTTGAAATCCAAATTAATTTGTTTAACATTTTTTTTTTAGAGTTTCAACCTATAGCGTCCGCTTCTGTTGATAGTTTTTTATCATCAAACCAAGACACCAATCGATTTTTGGTGTAGGCAAGGATTGAACTCTAAATCTTTTATTCAACTATCAGAGACTTTACCAGTTAAGATAACTGGAACCTACTTGTTTAACATGGTGTTAGGACATATGTGATTCATGTTAGGAACATATGTCAACATTTTATGTAATTGGCTAATCCTTTGACAAAACGCACTTTACTTGTAATTGGGTAGATTTAAGATATGTTTAATGCTTCAAGAAACAAGGTTTCAAGTTCAAGTGTTAAAGCCATGCAAGTCTATCCAAGAATCAAGTGAGAAAGTGCTGGATTTAAAAATCAACAGCTAGCATCTATCGAGGTTTAAAAGCTGCTGAACCCCGTGCCTCGACAGCTAGCTCGATAGATAACTATCTATCGAGGTTTATGAAATTTAGTTTTTCAGAGCTGATTTCAATCCAATCCATGGGTATATGTTTGGGCTTTCTTTTCTCACAACCCTAAACATATATAAGGATTATTTTGAGGGCCGTAAAAGGTTACAGAAGTTGCACAAGAGCACAATTCCACAAGTGTGAAGAAAAGTGTAACCGGAAACCCAGTTTGCCCTAGTTCATCTTTCTCTTGAAGAAGCTGCTGTGTTTGTACACCGTAGGGTTTTGTGACCAAGCAACTTCATGATCTTCATCGTGTGATGAACTAAAAAACTTTGCAGCCAACATCTTTCTCAAGTTGGTGATTAAGTCACGTACTGGGATCCGCGCAATTGGTTAGTCACATACTGGGAGCCGTGCATTGAAATGAGAGATTGTCACTACAGAACAAGTCCAATTGGGTATTGGGGTAAGGGTTCAACTGTAGGTCAATAAGGTACTGGGATTCCTTTACTTGTAACCGCTTGTTTTGATAATAGTGGATTCTCGGGAGTAGTGACTTTAAAATCACCCGATGGGGTTTTTGCCGTGTAGGTTTTCCCCATTCGTAAACAAATCACCGTGTCAATTTAATTTCCGCTGCATACTTAGTTTAATTAGTGATTTGTTTGTGCTGCCACGTACATTGCATGTTAATTTGATTAATTAATAAACTTGGCTAATTAATCAATTAATTTATCACAATGGGTCAGTACGTTTTTTGCCTATCACATGGAAAGTCTTTAATAAGATAAAATATTTCCAAAAATATTAAGTCAAGACTTTTTTTTTTTTTTTTTTTTTTTTTGAGAAGGAAGTCAATCAAGACTTAATGAGGAGAATAAAGACAAAATATTCTTCTTCTTCTTTTTTCTTTTGAGTACACATCATTCATCGATTGTAATAAGCTTAAATCTTTGGTTTAGGTGTTACAAGTACCCAGGTTTGAGTAATTCTTGTGCCACACCAAAAGGCACAACATTGGCCACAACTCGCCCATGTGGCGAGTTGTGGTTGGTAGAGGGGTGTCCCCACATGGACCTATCATCACCCCTCCACCAACCACAACTCGCCACATGGGTGAGTTGTGGCCAATGTTGTGCCTTTTGGTGTGGCACAAGAATTTTTCTCCAAGTTTTAGATCCTTCAAGTGTAGACTCTCGTCAACTATGATGCAAGACAAATTATATTTTTAAACTAGAAGGTCATTACACAATTTAAATAGCTTATATTTCATTAACTTGTTTTCATAAGAACATATACGTAGTTATGTTTTGTACAATTAAACTGGGATCACCTCCCCATCTATTGATCGGCAAACGAAGGGGGCCGATCAGCACTGGGACCCTCCATATTCAAAAGTTCCAATTTTTCCCTTCCTTCAGCTCCATTCAAATTTCAAATGAATTTGACCTACTCCAAGCATGTGTATCTGCAATGGCTCTACCCTCATCATGAGGCCTAATGTAACTCAAATAGTGATTATTTTCAAAAATAATTAAATGCAATGCAACTATGAGCTTAAATTTAATATTTTGTAGGAACATAATCTACTACACCTAAAATAATGGAAAATAATATAGGTAAATTTTACGAAAAATTTAATGCCTAATGTGTAGTGGAGTTTCATTTCAATAGTAAAAGCCAAAATAATAAAAGCAAGTATAGAAAGTGGTACCGAATTTATATCTGTCCAACATTCCAAGCACGGCCTCGATGTTTTTACTGTGCTTTTCTTATGAAATTAATTACGAATTTTGACCCAAGAAAAAAAAAATGTAAAATGCGATAGCAAACTTCAAATGGACATGCAGGGGAAATTTTTTCCTTGGGGGTGGGGAGTCTTGCAAACATAGACTGGGTCTTAAAATTTACCTACTACAATCAAATGTGAGGCCTAAGTATGGTTTCGCACCTATCTGTTGTTGTGGATAATACACAAAATAATAAAGGAAAAACAAAGATAACACAAAAGACAAATAGAAATAGATAACGGGTCCAGCTCCTCTCCAGTTTAGTGGGATTTTATTAAAAAATAACTATAAAACTCAAACTATATTATTAGTTAGGCAACGTTTCAAACATATTTGGTTTCTAACAATTCGAGTTCTCTGCACTCGATTTTGCCTATTGAATTTGTACTTAGAAATCGAGCGTCTGAAACTCGATTTCCATACTCACTTGGAAATCGAGTGTCTCACACTCGATTTCCTCATAGCAAAATTGAGTCCTCTGGACTCGATTTATTAGAAACCAAATTTGTTTGAAACGTTGCCTAACTAATAATATAGTTTAAGTTTTATAGTTATTTTTTAATAAAACCCAGTTTAGTGTCTCGTGTTTTCTCCTGTTTTTAAACAGATGAACAATACGTGGCGTCTATAAAATCTAATGGTAAAAACAAGGCCACATCAAATTATCATTTATTTCTCTTTTACCCCACTCTTCAGCAGTAACCCACTACACCGAATCTGAGAAACTATCACAAACAGAGCTGCAAGAGAGGGGGAAAGAATGGGCTGAGAAATTGCGGAAGAACAACAAAGGCTTCTTGTGTATTTGTATGTGTGAACTAACTGCTAAATGCTAATTGCTAGTTGTGGTTGTGTGTGTTTAATTGGTTCGGATCTGCACTTGTTGGTTTGTTCATCTTTTTTGTTGGGATTTGGTTGATTTTAGACTTGGTAGTTTGATACTGAGCTCTCTCTTGCCATTTCTACAGTGGATTTTTGTCATGGGTCTGGTTTGAATTGAAATGAAATGGATTTTCTCCCTTTTGTTTCTTTATTTTTAGAATCAATATAATTTTTTCTTTGTTTGTGCTTATGGGTTCTCATCCTCTCTTGAGGCTCTATTTATGCTTATGGATTCTCAGATTCGGTGATATTTCCGGCATGATTTCTGACGAGTCCTTATCATCCACTGCCAAGTGCAGTGGGGTGTGAACAGTAGATTTATTGCTGAAGAGTGTTGGTAAAATAGAAATAATGATGCTGTGATGTGGCCTTATATCTTACCATTAGATTTTGTAGATGCCACGTGTCATTTATCTGTTTAAAAACAGGAGAAAACATGAGACACTAAGGGTCCATTTGGATACAACTTATTTTTGCTGAAACTGAAAACTAAAAACTGAAAACTGAAAACACTGTAGCAAAATAATTTTTTAATGGGTAAAAAGTTATTGTTTACTCTGTTTTTTACTGTTCATAAGCTTAAAATTACTGTTCATGGACAGTGAACAGTGCCAGACGCGCGTCCAGGAAAAAAAAAAAACTGAAAACGTGCTACAGTGTAAAACGTAGCCGTGGACGTGGATCCAAACCGCACCTAAAACGGGAGAGGAGTCATCCCCATAGATAACTTAGAGGCACAAAATTGTTATCCTTAGATAATATTTGCCTCCACACTTTTGTTACTAAAGGGTTATTGCAAACTTGTCCCCAGGATACAACCAAGTTGTTGGGTTTTACAGATAGCAATTATGGAGAATAACCATAGAATTTCTTGTGTTTCTCTCTGACTTACTATTTTGTTGAGTTCTACAAATAGTAATTATGAACATAAGCCTCTATTTATACCCATAGGGGGTTATATTTCATCAAAATGCACGTATGGAGAGTCAAAATGTTTCATAAAACCATTCACAAGGTTTGAAACCTCTTCAAATATTTAGAATAGTTACCAGAAGATTATGCAGAAAACTTAGTTTTATGAGTTTCGATCGGTCGAGAGTTCCTTTCAATCAATTGAATGCTCTTTTTGATCGATCGAACAGGAATCGAATAGCGATCGAATCATCCAGTGACTCCAGGATTATTTTCTTCATTATTTCGATCGATCGAGCAAAAGCTTCGACCGATCGAAAATCCTTTAATTCGAATTTCACTTAGAAAATTCCAGAGCTTGAATTTTCACTTTATGAAACAATACTCTCCAAACTCAAACATCATTATTACAACCTATCCATATATATACTTATATAGACAACACTATCATCATCTGACATTTGTAGTACAACTATCATAATTTGACATCTATGATATAGTTGTCACAATTTATTTTATTTAACTTTCTTTTTACATGGAAAACTCTTATTTGTTTTTGAAATCTATATAACAATCGTCATCAATTGAATTTTGAAAGAAAGAGTTTTCAAAGGGAAAAAAAATGTCTTTGTTTGGAGTTTTGTTGGGTTAGAAGATTTGTAAACTCAGAAGCTCATTTAACTGCTAAACTTGCTATTTTTCCTAAGGTGAAACTACATTATTGATCCCTAAAGTTTACACCATGAGCACAATTAGTCTTTCAAGATTCAAGTGAGCACTATTTGTCCTTTATGTTTATCAAATGAGCACGGTTAGTCCTTCTGTTAACTGTTGTTAATATTATTGCTTATGTGGCTAACGAAACAATGACGGAATATCTTATTGACTGATATGACATTTTTTATTATTAAAATATTAAAAAATGAATTTACACGTCAAGAACAAACCCACCTAATTCCAAAATCAAATCTTAATGCTATCCCGATTTTATTAAAATATTCTGTTCAAGTGAGATTTTTGCAATTTCAAGCCACATGGTATTAAGGCTGGCCTTTCTGTTGTTCGTGATGGACCACTTTCCTCCGGCAGCACACTCGGGATCAACCCATTTGGGTTCAATTCCAGCTTTGAAAAGTGAAAATCAGCATTTGCCAGCAACTTGCTGGGCTTGAATATCTTTTTATTGGTAGAATGGGCTAGAATATCTGATCATACAATCTGCACAAAGAGTTCACATATTTAATCAAACTTGAACGCTAGCAGACCCAATATAAATATTGATCAATACGAGGAAAAATGAATTAATACACAACCTATCTAGATCTAACAAATAAAATCCTCCTTTAACAGCAAGCTATATTTGCACTTCTTATCCAAACAAAAATAAAAATGAAAGAGGGGAAAGATGAAGAGGAACCCAGATCATGAAAAAAAAAATTAGACAGAAAAAAGTGAATAGTTTAGGAAAGTTGAAAAGGTATCACTAGAAATCTTCGACTGTGTGGAAAGTGTATATCTTGGGGAGAGGCGCCCCACGCAACACCTTGCTTGGGTTTCGACTGGTTATCAAACCAGAATGTCCACTTGCTCTCCAACCTTTGTGGTTATTTTGTCACTGCCACAGCACTGCCTTCATCTCTGTCGCCACCGCCGTAGTACTGCCTTCCAAAATCAAATGTTAATGATATCCTTGTTAAAAGACTTGATCTGGGAACTCGGTCAATTTGATCTTGACTTGTAAATTCATTTTTGTAATATTTTATTAAAAATGCCACTTTAGTTAAAAAATGTCACATCATTATTCCGTTAGTCCCATAGACAAAACATTAACTGCATTTAATAAAAGGAATAACAGTACTCATTTTTTAAACATAAGGGACTAATATTTCACACTTGAAACTTAAGGACTAATTGCGTTCACAGGGTATACTTTAAAGACCAATAACGTAGTTTCGCCTTTTCTTAGGTGCGGTTTGGATAGCTGAAACGCGTTCAGCGCTTTGCGTTTTTAGCTTCTTTTTTTTTTTTTTTTTTAAAAACCAGCGCTTGTTGCACTGTTCATGGGACATGAACAGTGCAATTAGACAAATGAATAGTAACTTTTTTATTATTTTTTTATTGTTTTCAGTTTTCAGCAAAATAAAATGTATCCAAACGGACCCTTAAAGTATGTTTCTCTTGTAGTAATTGCAATTTGCCTCCTGGTTTGGAAGCTTGTAGGGGCAATTGTTGTACTTCTTTTGTTTGAATTTAGCATAGGGATCTGTTTGTTCGGGGTGAAAATTGGAGGGATAGAAAATGAAGAGAGAAAATTGAGAAAATTTTTGTTTGGTTGAGAGTGGAAATGAGGGAATAAAATAGTGGGCCATGGTAATATTCTCTCTGACCCACCAAAATTCAGCATCCCCAAATCGGGGAGAAAACTTAAGTGAAAACCAAAGGCTATGTTTTGGACGAAATTGCCTAGCCCAACATCTATTTACATTAGTTGGTTTACATAATACACATGTTATACATGTTTTAAATTATACAAGAAATGTTATAAAAAATTTATGCATTCCAAACACCAGAAAAAATTCTCAAGCTCATTTTCAATGTCATTATCAAATACCGAAAAATAAGATAGCTTTTCAGAAAATGCTCTTTGAAAAATGAACCATTTTCAAGAAAACGTTAATGCTGAAACAAACAGAGCTTTTTGTTTATTTGTCTTCTTCTATGTTATCATTTGATAAGGAATATTTTGGTTAATAGGATTTCTAACTCTTTTTGCCCATCGGGTTGGGGATGCCTTTCGAGCTCCTCAGACCCTTCAGGTTTAAAGTCTCTTTCGATCCCATTTTACCCTTTGGGTTTGGGATACCCGACGATCTTCTTTTACCCTTTGGGTATTAGGTCTCCTTCGGGTGGATTACGACGCAACGTCAATCATGCTCTCCACTCACATTCACTGTCGGGTAGGAAGGTACTCGTCAGGCTACCTAATACAAACAATGAATTACACTTAGTCTCACACCATTTGCGTATTCTCCACTCGTGCACCCATATATGGAAAGAACTTGCACACCACGTCAAAAGATCCTTCTACATATTCGTATCCTCCAAATATAGGAAGAGAAATCCTAAGATCTCGGAACATTAACTCCATATCTTCCCTAAAACGAAAGATCCTGCGTTCATGAGATTTCGGTCAGCTCTACACCATTATATAAGCAACAAGTCTCCTCTTCTCCAAGGTACATGCAATTTTCTAAGCTCTTACACTTTAGAGTTATTGGAGATTCTTTGATCGCTGATTTAACCTTCAGAGGGTCTTTGGCCGACACCCCATCGGTGTTCTCTGTAGGTTCTTTATTCTTTTTGTTCTTCAGGTACCCCGATTGGTGCGCATGTGGACTATTAGCTCACTGACAATTTTGTGTATCATCGTCATTCAATTTTGATTTTTTGTCCTTTTGTTTTGTGCTTATCTTTTCTTCAGTTTTTTTTTTTTTTTCTTTCGTGCTTATCCTTTCTTCCATTTTTTTTTCTTTTCTTTTCTTTCATGATCCTCTTTTTTGAGGAAAAAGTATTGGGTTCTTGAACTTATCCTTTTTTTTAAATGAAGTAATCATTCGTACATAATTTTTAAATAAAAATATAATGTATTTTTTTTTGTTTTACCTAATTGGGATATGATGGTAAATTTATATAAACTCTATTTTTTATTCTCTCATTTTCTTCTAAACCAAATAAAAAAGTTTTTTATCCTTCCACTTTTCTATCCTTCCAACTAAACATATATAAAAGAAAATTCAATTTCTTATATTCTCCTAATTTTCTATATCTTTCTCATTTTCTTTCTTCCCACTTTTCCATATCTCTCTAACTAAACAGACCATAAATGAAATGACAGTTTTTATATTAAAAAAAAATTATAAAAGAAGAAGAAAGCTGAAGTCACTCAGTTGTCATCAATGACAATCCACATATTGTAACGTAAAAATATACAATTCTTATTTAAAGTGGTACTCAAAGAGTCTATCATTAAAAAAGTGATACTCAAAGATTTCTAGTTGGTTGGTAAAGTAAATAGAAAAGAAAGAGTCCTTTTATTCCTTTTACAATAACAAATTCGGAAGCTAGAACAATCAAAAAGTAATGGGGAAGACTACTTTCAAAATGGCTTACTTGCTAGTCTTATTGGCTTTTGCAGCATGTTAGTCTCTCTCTCTCTCTTTTTCACAGACACACACACACAAGTTTTGGTTTTGGTTTTGGTTTTGGTTGTTTACATGATGATAGTGGCTAATAACATACAAATGTCAGGTTTATCATTGTCAATGATGGCAAGTGCTGCAGCACATAGTTCTCAGAACCGGACCGGGAGGTTGAACCATAAAAACCGGAAACCGGGATGAAAACCGATTTTTTAAGCATAAAGAACCGGATTTTTTGTTAATTTCGTGAACCCTTAAAACCGGGGTTGGACCGCGCGAACCGGTGAGAACCGTGCGGTCCAACCCCTTAGCAATTTTTTAAAAAAAAAAAAAAAAAAAAAAAAAACAACTTAACACAATTTTATTCTACTTAATTAAATTATCCATCTCTTACAAGGAATAAAAAAAATTATAATTAAAATCCTTCAAAGTTATTCAACTTTACTTCAAAAATTAATCATAAATTTTAATGTTTTGCTAGTTTTTATAAATTTAATATCTATATTTAAGCTTTAATTAATTATTAAATTAATTATGACGTCATTACGGTTTGACCCCGGTTCGACCTCGGTTCGACCTCAAAAACCTTGAACTTCTCCCTTTTACGGTTCAATGAACGTTTCGGGTCTGAAAACTTTGCTGCAGCAACGGGAAAGGGAGATCGGTGCTCCAGCGATGCTGATTGCAAAAAAGTTCAATGTGGTTCTGGACTCATCTCTTATTGCTTACGTGGAGCCTGCGATTGCATACACATTATAGCACATGCATTGACACGAGAACAAGCGACTACTGTTGAAGCCAATTCCTCCAACAATTAGCAGCAAAAACGCACGAGTTGTCATCTCATTTTAGATTAATGCATTTTTCCTTGAGTTCCTATCCAATCAAATGAAGTGAAATAAGATCCTTAATCTATTATGAGTGGAAAGGCTTCAGTTAAGGGTTCCCATAACCATTTTGCATTGCTAGTTGCTAGCCTACAAGTAATATGTCATCAACTTTTGAATCCTTCAAAGCCAGAATTAAAAAGGGAATTTGGACCTAATGGCGTAAAAATTGAAAATTTGTTGTGATACCAAATAGAGAAATTGAAATTAACTCTTATATTAATTGTAAAATCACTAACTTTTTTTTTGTGATTCTTAGCAAGAATAAAATAAACAAATTTGAATTAGAATCAACACAATTAATGAGGAGGGTTTCAAAAATATAACTTCATTTATTCAATATCAAAACTTTGATACCTTTTGTGAAGATGAAAAAGATTTGAAGTTAGGATGTTAGAGCATTCACATTTGTCTCACCAATTTAATATTTTAGCAAAAATTTATCTAAACTCAACCAAAACAAGTGTGCATCAGCCTCACTAAATTAACTAAAGTTTGTAAAGAAAATAGTCCCATCGCTATATGCAGTGAGTTTCTATCTTCTCTACATTAAATTTCAATGTTGATAAAGTATTGAGGCTGATATATGTGTATGCTTCTCAAAAAAAAAAAAAAAAAAAGATATATGTGTATGAAAATAATATATAGCTAAACTAGCAAAAGTATAGTTTTTTGGATTAATTTAGCTAAATATTTGAGGAGACTGATGTGAATGCTTATACTACTAGTTTAGGATTCTCAAAACAGTATAGAAATCTGTCCCAATAACAGACCGTAACAAGTAAAATTTAAAATATATATATATATATATATAAATATGTATATATATAGAGAGAGAGAGAGAGAGTGTGTGTGACAATTTTAATTGGAAGGTGTTTCAACCTAATATGGTTTTCGTTTCAATGACAATTTGTTGAGGAACACAATAAGACATATTGTCAAAGTATATAACATGAAAATTTGTCCGAAGATAATCTTAAATTTGAAAATTTCAAGAAATTTCAAAAATATGTAAATTTTCAAATTAGATTAACTCCATATTTGCAAAGATTTTTTTTTTTTTTTGGAGAAACCATATTTTCAAAGAATTTAAAATTATAATGTGGTGCCTGCACCATTTAAAAACTTGAATTAAAATTAAGAACTTCCTTCTTTATTCTTTTTTTTTTTTTTGCAGAGAGTTTCAACTTATGACATCCGCTCCTGATGATAGCTCTTTATCATTAAACCAAGACACCAATCGGTTTTTGGTGTAGGTAGGGATTGAACCCTAGATCTCTTATTCAACCATCAGAGACTTTACTAGTTGAGTTAACTATATAATCCACAAGAACCTCCTTAATAACTAGTTAATGTAAGTTTAAGTTAATTTAAGGGTATGTTCAGTATACCGTAATAAGCACTGTAATGTAATATGGTTTTCGTTTCAATGACAATTTGTTGAGGAACACAATAAGACATATTGTCAAAGTATATAACATGAAAATTTGTCCGAAGATAATCTTAAATTTGAAAATTTCAAGAAATTTCAAAAATATGTAAATTTTCAAATTAGATTAACTCCATATTTGCAAAGATTTTTTTTTTTTTTTGGAGAAACCATATTTTCAAAGAATTTAAAATTATAATGTGGTGCCTGCACCATTTAAAAACTTGAATTAAAATTAAGAACTTCCTTCTTTATTCTTTTTTTTTTTTTGCAGAGAGTTTCAACTTATGACGTCCGCTCCTGATGATAGCTCTTTATCATTAAACCAAGACACCAATCAGTTTTTGGTGTAGGTAGGGATTGAACCCTAGATCTCTTATTCAACCATCAGAGACTTTACCAGTTGAGTTAACTATATAATCCACAAGAACCTCCTTAATAACTAGTTAATGTAAGTTTAAGTTAATTTAAGGGTATGTTTAGTATACCGTAATAAGCACTGTAATGTAATAGTTATTTAATTTGGTTTAGATATTTACTAGTTTGGTTATATTTTTATTACAATGATTAGTCATTCCTTATGAATAATTTTTTTTTTTTTTTAGAGTTTCAAACTTATGGCGCCCGCTCCTGATAATAACTCTTTATCATCAAATTAAGACACCAATCGGTTTTGTAATAGCTATTCATTAGTAGGCGTATTAATTTCTAAAATAAATATATTTCTAAATAAACAAACTTTCCATATATACATAATAATTATGAAAATTAAAAGTAATAAATAATAAATAATCTTTCTTTCAAATTTAAAAAATATTATTTTTTAGGAAATATAATTATACAAGATATTTCCTAAAATATATCTTAAGTTTTATTCTAATGTTACAATTTAGATAATTTGATTTAAACATTCTATTATCTTGAAGGTTCTATTCTTGTGTTGTCACCAAACAAATGAATAGTAATAAGTATTACATTACAACATCTTGTATTCCTTGTAATAATTATTCTTATTCCTATGTAATCACCAATATAGTCTACCAAATGTACCCTAAATGTTAATTCCTTGAGCAACACACAGTTGTGTTCCGCGTGGTATATAAGTAATTGGTAACTGTGTTTTATATTAAAATTTCCTATGAAACAATACCTTTATGGTGTGTTTGGATGACATGATTTGGGCAATTGGATTTGGATTTGGATTTGGATTTGGGTGATTAAAATCCAAATAACTTGTTTGGGAAGTTTAAAAAAGGTCAAGGATTTAGATTTGACAAATCCATCAAGAATTTTAAACCTTCAAAATGCTTGGATTTGAAATAACTACTAAAATCAATGGATTTGAAATCCCTTAATTTCAAATCTATTAATTTAAAATTTAAATTCAAATCCAAGTTCCCAAACGCAACCTTAACATTTAAATATTAAGAGATGGGTGTATATGAGAGTGTAAACTAGTAATGTCACATACACATCCATTGGGGCCAATTAAGTGAGCACACTTGGAATTTACTTAAACCAAGTTATCATCATGCATGCATGACATGTGGAACCCACTTGCACCAAACTATCACGCATGCATGAAATGTGGAATCCAATTACACCAAACTATCATGCATGCATGACATCTGGAATTCAGTTACACCGAGCCATCATGCATGCGTGACATCTAGAATCCACTTACACCAAGCTACCATGCATGTGAGACATCTGTAATTCCTCTAAGTAACCTTGTTTGAATGTATTAAAATAAAGAAATGAAAGGTAAGTAACTTTGTTTGTAAGTAACATAAAGGAAAATGAATGGAATAATTTTAAGACAATATTATTATATTAGACCCCTATTTTAAAATAAAATCCTAAATATCTAAGGCTATTTTTGGATTTTTAGTGAAAATCTCATTAAACTTAATTTCATTCCCTTTGATTCCTCCCAACTTTGGGGTAAAAAAAAATTAGGTTTTGAGGAAATAGAGAGGAATGAATGTTCCCTCATACCCATTCTATTTCCTCTCACTTAAACTACAAAACAAGATAATAGTATTTCCATTCCCTTTATTAAAACTCTCAAACGAGAGAATGGAATGAATATTCCAAAATAACTCATTCCCTCTACCCAAACGAAGTGTTAACAACTTGAATTCTTAGAAGTCAAGTTGCCTTGGAATTTTTTTTATATAATTTTTATTTATAAGTGGTCAGAATGAACTCAAGGCTTCAAAGATCAAGTTGTTAGTAAAAAATAATAATAATAATAATAATTGAACTATATTTTTAGAAACTTGAGTTCCAATTGGGTAAAAAATTTTGAGAACACCACATCAATCACTACCAGCTCAGCCAATGTGGCCTATAACTTGATTTTATAGAAATTTAGAAGCACTAAGAGCTCAATTTTACAAAAATCGAGTTTTTTTTTTATGAATAAAAAATGGGTAGGGGGGGCAACCAACGTGGTAATCCTACCTGGCGTTACCATAGTAACACCTTACCCGCTAGGTCTGGGACCCTGCTGGGGTGTAGGGGACCACGGTGAGTCATAGTTTCCCAGCCCCATAAGGGACACTAGTGAACCTTGAGCTGTTGAGGGAGGTAACCCAAGTGAGTCCATATTCGGACTCGAACCTTAGACTTAACACTCAACGCATCTTGTACGTCACCCAAGACCATTAGACCACACCCCTTGGTGGTTTTACAAAAATCTAGTTGTAAAAGAGGGCTACCACCCTAAATATTTTGAAAATGGGATTGTTTGGCTATAAAAATCACCAACAAAGATCAAACAACCAAAAACACTGTAGTCCCCATCAAGCCATTATGACTAGGATGTGAGTGTGTAGGACTCTCACAATTTTTGGTTGATTTTATACTTTTGGGGTGTACATTATATTCATTTATAAATGAAAACTTTTTATTCATATAACTATTTAGGATTATAGGAAATTATACTAATTTTATGTGGTATCAGTTTGGTTATAGCACCCACTAAAAAATTAATATGACTACATATATTGAAAATCTAATTGTTAGATTACATGTTCTTTATGTTTTTAGCACACATGTTAAATTTCATACCAATAAGATGTTATTTATTATGCATAAATTTAGACTACAAAAAATTAAAATTTAAATATTTGATTGATGACATATCTATTAATCTTTAATCTTTTGAAAATTTTGCAAGTATGGAGAATATAAGAAAAAGATGTAATCCAATTGTACATTTGTCAAAATTCGCATCTAATAAAAAAATATTGAGTGAAGTTGTAGCCAAAATTTTATTGTTTTATGTGTGTACAAAACATCAAAAAATATTTTGTTGCTATTTCAAAGTTGCAAACAGACACAGGAAAATATATCAATTTTTTAGAAAACTTTTTTTCTAATAACAAACCGAGAGTAAAGTTGTTCCATATCAAGAACCTTGTGGCTCAATGACACTAATTGATCTCTCCCATCAAGTGAATTTGGATTTGAATTCTTCCTCCTCCAGATGTTGTAGGGAATAAAAAAAGGGGTCTACCCTATTAAAAACTGAAAGGTATATGAGTGATTTTCTTGACACATCAAGAAAATAATGGCGCATCACCATATGAAACATCTACAATAATGGCATGCTTCATGAGAAAACGTTGGACATTGTCAGAAAACGCCGTGGCTTGCAAAACTTATTTAGGATCAAAATGTCATTTAAATTCCATACTATATGTAGAAATGATACATATCATGCAGTAGATTTGAAATTAAATGCACCTGCCATTTATGCAGTTCTTCAACCTTAAAATAATAAATGTACTTGCATATAAATATTGGGAGAAGAAGCTCCACCAATTCAGTGTAAGCAAAATCCATATAGATCACAGTTCCAAGTGAAGCAAAACTAAAACGATATGCAGAAGGTTTCACACCAGATGGTCTTTTTGGTCGTCCTCTTGATCATTGTGTCATGTTAGCCGCTCTCTTTCTCTCTGCGCAATGAATTTGAACCATTTGAGTTACAATAATAATAATGGTGTCAAACATACTAATATATACAGCAACACTCTTTAATTTAGTTTACATATATAAAATGATACCTCATTCTTTTTTTCTTTTGATGAGTATAATTTACTGGGAAAGAGTTAGTTTGTAATAAAATTAGATAAGTTGGACGTTTACTAAATAGAAAAAAAAAAAAATGTTGGTTGCAGATGGGCCGATGGGCGGTGAAGGTGTTAGAATTATGGGCCCTCAAAAACAATACTATGCATTTTTATTTGATAATAAAATTTTATTTTCACATTCATAATTTTTGTAAGTATATTTCATTGTTTAAATGTGGCATGTGATGTCACCTCTGTAGAAAAATCATGTTAATGGTTAAGGAACCAAAAACAGAGAGTAATGATTTTTCATAGATTATTAAATTGTTCTAGGTTGTGGATATTAATTGAATATTACCACTGAAACCTACACTTGTTGTGCTGCTATATGATATGATGATTTACTCCATCATTGAGCTAGTGACTTTGAGCAGACAAGTGGGTGTAATGTAACAAGTACATACACTGAATTGGATTTGATCAAGGACACCTTATGGAGTGATCACTATTAATTAAAAGGTTGTTCTATCACAATTTTTCTATTGTCCTCAAACATGAGGGGTTTGTGTATATTTATTTATTATGCACATAACTTTGACAATGTCAACTAGTGATGCCAATTTTAAAAGCTATATACAGACACGTTGGGTTATGTGTGTAATAAGTAAAATATATAAATGCTCAATAATGAATTTACCAGTCTCTAAAGAAGATAGTATATTCAGTTGATTTTCATATTGAAGTTGGACTCAAAACAAAACCGGCCGGTGACATTTTTCAAAAATGTTTTTCATATATATAATATTGTATATATATATTTTAAGAGTTTTTTAAAGATATTTTGGAGTCCAATAGAAATTATGAAATCAAGAAATTAAGGCATAAGCTAGGGACATGACAGTGATATTAATCTAGTCCTAGTGGCTTGTGGGAATATAGTATGGTGGAAGGACATAGATATAAAATTGTAAGTAATGGAACCTCATTTGTAATTCTCTAATCTTCAAGGGTCAATTGCAATGTGTTGATGGACATTATTGCAATTTGTAGAAGTTCAAATATTTTCTTGATATGGTTGAGAAAATTAAGGAATAATTTTGAAAGAGTTTCAAGATAAGTCAATAACGTTCAAAAAAGTTATTGATGAATCCTACAACTGAAGCTAAGGATTCCTAAGGATCCTACGTCCAATCTCTCTCTTGGGTTTTAGAAGTCTTAAATAAAAATAAGATTTTAAAATATCATATCAGTGGTTGGCCATTAGAACTACTGAGTAATACTGGAGTCTTCTGAAAACCCAAAAAGAAATAGAGAGAGAGACGTGAATACCTTAGGAGGCAACACACTTGGATTGCTAAGAGAGATACGCAATTTTGTTCTATTTAAAATCTATGGTTGTGTGGGACAACGATCTTTAAATGAAAATATAAATATTGTTTTATATTACTTCCGCAAAAACTATCAGAAGGAAGGGCAACAGTTGATTACATTGTAGGAGCCTGCCCTAATGGAGTTTCGGACTGCTACAAGGCTTGTCCACAATGCATGCAATGCAGTTGTGTTAAGGTTTTGTGCTTATGCCCATTCGCTTTCGCACACAACACAGGCTAAGGCTATCACTGACTGGACAATTGAATTACTAGCAGCCTAGCACATGTTTTGTTTTGGTGTCACAATCACAAATAGCAAATATACTGAATAAAGAATGTCTTATTATTATTACCCAACAAGAATATTACTGATGAAGCATGTGTTGTTAATCATAGTTAATTAGGATTTTTTGAATTTGAATATGATTTTTGTTTAAATAGATGAAGTATGTTTAATCTCGTCAAATCCAAAAATACAAAAATATGTGTTGGATGAGGATTTATTTAATTACTTATTATGCAGTATTTTGATTTATCGTGTACAAGGAGATATAAACTTAAAAAATCTTTGTACAGGCCTAAAAAACTACTTGATCACAAGCTACTTGATCTTTGTGCTCTGAGTAAATTCTCTGGTTTGTTTGTCTCATTCGTGGTGTCCTTTTATGTTGATTAACACTTTATTTATACTTAATTAATGCCTTGATGGTTATTATGATGAGTGAAGTTGTCAACCTTGTTATGTCCGTCGCCTTTTGTTTCGTCATGGGTTAATTACAAAATTACCCTTATCAGTTTATATTTGATTTCTTTACTTTGTTATCATTATCCTTTCCATATCATTATCTTTTCTTTTCTTTTCTTTCTTTTTTTATATTTATTTTTTTAAATTTGGTTGGTCTAATGTGTAATTAATTATTATTTAAATTAATGTAGTGAATATTTAAAATAATGAATTATGTGAAAGCAAGTTAAAGGGCGTGTAGTGGTATTGTGGTAGATAGTAGACACTAACAATGAGATAGAAATACAATTCATTACGGTCGATTTGATGAATAATAAATTGTGAAATAATCTAAATAAGTAATTTTTTTCTCCATTATTTTTTTAATTAATTAATTACTCCAAGTATTACATAATCTCAAATTTCCAAGAATAAACCATTAATTCAACCTCATTTTATGAATGTAATTCAACCTCATTTTATGTATGTTTTGATTTCAATATCTGTTGAAATATTAAATTTTCAACACCAAAAAAATGTCCAAACAAGATTTATCAAAGAATATAAATTTTGGACAAGTTTGTGGGACTAAAAAAAAAGGCCCTCCAAAATTAACAAAGTTAATTAAAAAAAATAATGCAAACAAAAATATAAGGAGAATAAAAAAAAATAGGAATATTAAACAAACCCCACACTCACATCACGTGCAAAAGAGGTGGGTTGTTTAACTAAATTCATGGCATGGCAAGTGGCAGCCAAGTCTAATGTCATTAATTACCCATTAAAAAAAAGAGAGAAAAAAAAAATGAAAGATAAGATGTTAAATGATGGGATGTGTGGCTGAGTGAAATAACCTTCTGCCACATGAGAAACTACACCCTGTTACGAGTGTATGTTTCTCCCCTCTCACAGCTATTGGGACCCACCAGCTGTGGGTCCCATTAGCTTGTGAGATGGAGGAAACATACACCCGTAACAGGGTGTAGTTTCTCCTGCCACACGCCCCACTCACTTAAATAATTCCAAAAGAAAAGAGGCATGTTGCTAAAAATCGGCTACAACCTGCACCAATTACCCATGAAAGATGCTAGTGAACTACTGCACATTCTTTGCAATTTCTACCCCTTTATTTGGTCAGTTGAGAAAATTAAGGAAGTTACTGCTCTTCAAACTCCCTATAAACTGAAGTGATCAAAATAGAAAAAAGGCTTCAGCAAGCAAGAAAAAAATAAGAAGGGAGGGTTACAGAAGCACGCGGATAGAGAGAAAAGGTAGAAAATACACAAAGAGAGAAGAAAAAACACACAGAGAGATACGGACAGAGAGAGCAACATCAAGCAGAGGAGGAACATGTAGCACAGGTTTGTATATGAGATTTTAACAATCTCTCTCTCTCTCTCTCTCTCTCTCTCTCTCTCTCTCTCTCACTTCCTCAAATTTATGAGGAGTTCCTAAGTCCATACATGAAGCTTTAGATACGAGTCCCTGACTCGTAGATCCTATTTGAGAATTACCAAATAAAAATTCTCTCATGTATTTGGCTCAATATTTTCTCAACCAGAGTCCTTGACTCTACCACATTTTAACGGAGTCCTTGACTTTACCAAAATTAATGGAGTCCTTGACTCCACCACATTTTAATGAAGTCCTTGACTCTAACCAATTAATGGAGTCCTTGACTCCACCAAATTAATGGAGTTCTTGACTCTACCAAAATTAATTGAGTTCTTGACTTTACCAAATTAATGGAGTTCTTGACTCTACCACATTTTAATGGAGTCCTTGAATCTACAAAATTAATGGAGTCCTTGAATCTACCAAAATTAATGGAATCTTTGAATCTACTAAAATTAATGGAGTCCTTGACTCTATCAAAATTAATCATGACTAATTCTTTGGGATTCCAAATTTCTTAATCAAAATTGGAGTTTCTAATTCCCAAAATAAAATGACTATAACATTGATTTGAGGAAATTTTCCGATTCCTAACTTCTAAATATTTAGAAGTTGGGAATTGGAAAATTTCTAAAAATAAAACAGGATTCTTGACATTCCAAATCACTTTAAAGTTTCTAACTTCTTCAAACTAATTCAATGGATCTTCAGATTAAAGTCAATTATCTCACCCAAAACAAAATGAAGTCAATGCTTAATTAAACATCAAGTACTTGACTTAAATGTCCATCATTTAAATTGGACAAAATAATATTTGAGGATTTTAAATCTAAAACCTCAACATTAAGAACTACGAATTGGCTCAATCCCTGTCATATTTTTAAAATTTTTCTATGAATGTCTAGCTCGGTTCAAGCAAAAATGATACCGGAACGAAAATTTTTTTTTTTCCACTTTTTTAGTCTGTCCTTGCTCGGTTTGGCTAGGAATGAAGTTAGAATGATTTTTTTTTTAATTTTTTTAAATTTTTTTTTAGAAATGCTACAGTCCGGTTCGGGCAGAAATGATACTGGAACAAAAAATTTCTTTTTTCTCTTTTCCGCTCTGTCCCTGCCCAGTTCGGCTAGGAATGAAACCAGAATGATTTTTTTTTTTTTTTTTTTTATACTATATTTTTAAATTATTTTAGGAATGCTTCGGCCCAGTTTGGGCAAAAATGATACAAGAACGATTTTTTTTTTCTTTCTCTTTTTCGGTCTGTCCCTCCTCGGCTCGGCTAGGAATAAAGCCAAAATGATGGTTTAAAAAAAAAAATTTCTATTTTTTAAAATTTTATTAGGAATGTCGGAGCCTAGTCCGGGCAAAAATGATACCGGAACAATTTTTTTTTTTCTCTTTTTCGTTCTATCCTTGCCCAGTTCAGCTAGGAATGATGCTAGAATGAATTCTTTTTTTAATTATTTACTTTCTATTTTTTAAATTTTTTTGGGAATGCTCTAGCCCGGTTCGGGCAGAAATGATTACGGAATGAAAAAATTATTTTTTCTCTTTTTTAGTCTGTCCCGACTCGGTTTGGCTAGGAATGAAGCTAGAATGATGTTTTTATTTATTTAATTTATTTACTATTTTTTTAAATTTTTTTTAGGAATACTCCAGCCCAGTTTGGGCAGAATTGATAACAGAATGAAATTTTTTTCCCTTTTACGTTTTGTTCTAGCCCGGTTAGGGTAGGAACAAAGCCAGAATGATGCTTTTTTTTTACTATTTTTTTAAAAAAAATTCTTTTAGGAATACTCCAACCCGGTTCGAGCAGAAATGATATCGGAATGAATTTTTTTTTCTTCTTTTTTTGGTCTGTCCCAGCTCGGCTCGGCTAGGAATGAAGCCAGAATGATGTTTATTTATTTATTTATTATTTTTTAACTATTTTTTTAAAATTTTTTAGGAATGCTACAGCCCAGTACAGGCAGAAATGATACTGGAACAATTTTTTTTTCTCTTTTTCAGTCTATCCTTGCCCGGTTCGGCTAGGAATGAAGCCAAAATGATTTTTTTTTTTCAATTTTTTAATTTTTTTTCATAAATGCTCCAGCTCGATTCGGGCAGAAATGATACTAGAAGAAAAACCTTTTTTTTTTTTTTTATTAACTATTTTTTAAAAATTCCATTAGGACTACTCCAACCCAGTTCGAGTAGAAATGATACCAGAATTTTTTTTTTCTCCTTTTCGGTCTGTCCCTGCCTGGTAAGCGCTAGGATTTATGCTAGAATGATTTTTTTTTTTTTTTTTTTTTACTTTTTTTAAAAATTAATTTTAGAAATGCTCCAGCTTGGTTGGGGCAGTAATGATTTCGGAACGATTTTTTTTTTTTTTTCCGGTCTGTTCCTGCCTAGTTCAACTAGGAATGACACCAGAATGATTTTTTTTTTTTTTTTTTACAATTTTTTTTTTTAGGAATGCTCCAGCTCGGTACGGGCAGAAATGATACCGAAACAAAAAAATATTTTTTCTCTTTTTTGGTCTACCCCGGCCCGGTTTGGCTAGGATTGAAGTTAGAATGATGTTTTTATTATTTTTTTTTTTTATAAATTTGTATTTGGAATGCGCTAGCCCAATTCGGGAAAAAAAATGATACTAGAAAGAAATCTTTTTTTTTTTTCCTTTTTCGGCCCGTCCCTGCCTGGTTCGGCTAGGAATGAAGCCAGAATGATTTTTTTTAACTATTTTTTAAAATTTTTTTAGGAATGCTCCAACTCGGTTTGAGCAAAAATGATACTGGAACGAAATTTTTTTTTTCTCTTTTTCGGTCCGTCCCTGCCCGGCTCGACTAGGAATGAGCCAGAATGATTTTTTAAATTTCTTTCCTATTATTTAAAATTTTTTTAGGAATGCTCTAGCCCAGTTTGCCCAAAAATGATACCGGAAAGATTTTTTTCTTTTCTTTTACGGTCTGCCATGACCTAGTTAGGCTAGAAATGAAGCTAGAATGATGATTTTTTTACCTTTTCTTTTTAATTTTTTTTTACTATTTTTTTAAATTTTTTAAGGAATGCTCTAACTCGATTCGGATAGAAATGATATCAGAATGAATTTTTTTTCCCATTTTTGGTCTATCCCTGCCTGGTTTGGATAGGAATGATGCCAGAATATTATTGTTTTTTTTTATATAAAATTTTAACTATTTTTAAAAAAAATTTAGGAATTCTCCAACCCGGTTCGGGCAGAAATGATACCAAACAGTTTTTTTTTTTTTCATATTCAGTCTATCTAGGTCCGGTTTGGCTAGAAACGAAGGTAGAATGATGATTATTATTATTTTATTTTATTTTTTACTTTTTACAATTTTTTATAATTGTTTTAGGAATGCTCTAGCCCGGTTCGAGCAGAAATGATACCAGAATGAAAGATTTTTTTTCCTCTTTTTCGGTCTGTCCCTGCCTGGTTCGGCTATTAATGAAGCCAGAATGATGTATATATATTTTAATTTTTTTACTATTTTATAAAAAAAATTTAGGAATGCTCTAGCCTGGTTTGGGCAGAAATGATAGCAGAACGAATTTTTTTTCTTTCTCTTTTTTGGTTTATCCTTGCCTGGTTTGGCTAGCAATGATGCTGGAATGATGCTTTTTTTTTTCTTTTTTTCTTTTTTTAATTTTTTTAGGAATGCTCCATCCTGGTTCAGGCCGAAATGGTACTCGAACGAATGCTTTTTTTTTTTTTTTTTTTTTTTTTTTTTGGAAAGCTCTAGCCCGATTTGGGCAAAAATAATTCCAGAATGAAAAAAAATATTTTTTCTCTTTTTTATTCTGTCCCGACCCAGTTTGACTAGGAATGAAGCTAGAATGACTTCTTTTTTTTTTTTTTTTTTAATTTTTTTTACTATTTTTTTTAGGAATACTCCAGCCCAGTTCAAGCAAAATTGATAACAGAATGAAATTTTTTTCCCTTTTACGTTTTGTTCTTGCCCGGTTAGGGTAGGAACGAAGCCAGAATGATGTTTTTTTTTTTTTACTATTTTTTTTTAAAAAAAATTCTTTTAAGAATACTCCAACCCGGTTCGAGCAGAAATGATATCAGAATGAATTTTTTTTCTTCTTTTTTTGGTCTGTCCCAGCTCGGCTCGGCTAGGAATGAAGCCAAAATGATGTTTATTTATTATTTATTTACTATTTTTAATTTTTTTTAAGGAATGCTACAGCCCAGTACATGCATCAATGATACTAGAACGATTTTTTTTTTCTCTTTTTCAGTCTAGCCTTGCCCGGTTTGGCTAGGAATGACACCAGAATGATTTTTTTGTTTTTACAAATTTTTAATTATTTTAGGAGTGCTCCAACTCGGTTCGGGCAGAAATGATACCGAAACGAAAAAATATTTTTTCTCTTTTTTGGTCTACCTCGGCTCGGTTTGGCTAGGATTGAAGTTTGCTCCAACTTGGTTCGGGTAGAAATGATACCAGAACGAATTTTTTTCCCTTTTTTGGTCTATCCCTGACTGGTTTGGATAGGAATGATGCCAGAATATTGTTGTTTTTAAAAAAAAAAAAAAAAATTAACTATTTTTTTAAAAAATTTAGGAATTCTCCAGCCCGGTTCGGGCAGAAATGATACCAAACAGATTTTTTTTTTTTTTCATATTTAGTCTGTCCAGGCCCGGTTTGGCTAGAAATGAAGGTAGAATGATGATTATTTTTATTTTTATTTTTTTACTTTTTACAAATTTTTATAATTTTTTTAGGAATGCTTCAGCCTGGTTCGAGCAGAAATGATACCAAAACGAAAGATTTTTTTTCCTTTTTTTCAATCTGTCCCTGCCTGGTTCGGCTAAGAATGAAGCCAAAATGATGTTATATATATATATTAATTTTTTTTACTATTTTATAAAAAAATTTAGGAATGGTCCAGCCTGGTTTGGGCAGAAATGATAACAGAACGAATTTTTTTTCTTTCTCTTTTTTGGTTTATCCCTGGCCGGTTTGGCTAGCAACGATGCTAGAATGATTTTTTTTTTTACTATTTTTTAAAAAAAATTTAGGAATGCTCCATCCTAGTTCAGGCCTAAATGGTACTCGAACGAATTTTTTTTTTTTTTTTTAATTTTTTTTAGGAATGCTCTAGCTCGGTTTGGGCAGAAATGATTCCGGAACGAATTTTTTTTTCTCTTTTTAGGTCTGTCCCTACTTGGTTCAACTAGGAATGATGCCATAAAGATTTTTTTTAATAGTTTTTTTACAATTTTTTTTCTCTTTTTCAAACTGTCCCTGCCTGGTTCGACTAGGAATGATGCCAGAATGATTTTTTTTTTTTTTAATTTTTTTACTATTTTTTAAAGTTTTTTCAAGAATGCTCCAACTTAGTTGGGCAGAAATGATACCGGAACGAAATTTCATTTTTCTCTTTTTCAGTCTATCTTAACATGATTTGGCTAGGAATAAAGCCAGAATGATATTTATTTATTTTTAAAATGTTTTTACTATTTTTCTAAAATTTTTTTTAGGAATGCTCCAGCCCGGTTCAGGTAGAAATGATACCGTAATGATTTTTTTTTTCTTTTTCGATTTGTTCCGGCTCGGTTTGGCTTGGAATGAAGCGAGAATGATATTTTTTTAAAATATTTTTTTAGGATTGCTCTAGCCCGATACAAGCAGAGATGATACCAAAGCGATTTTTTTTTCTCTTTTTCAGTTTGTCCTGGCTTGGTTATGCTAGAAATGAAGCCAGAATGGAGTTTTTTTTACTATTTTTTTTAAAAAAATTCTTTTAGGAATGCTTCAGCCCGATTCGAGCAGAAATGATACCTAAACGAACCTAGTTCAGCTAGGAATGATTTTTTTTTTAATTTAATTTTTTAAACTATTTCTATAAATTTTTTTAGGAATTCTCAAGCCCGGTTCGGGCAGAAATGTTATCGAAGCGAATTTTCTTTTTCTCATTTTTAGTTTGACCAGGCTTAGTTTGGCTAGAAATGAAGCCAGAATGATGATTTTTTATTTTTATTTATTTATAAGTTTTTTTACTATGTTTTAAAAATTTGTTAGGAAAGCTCCAGCATGGTTCAGGCAGAAATGATACCGGAACGAAATTTTTTTTTCTTCTTTTTCACTCTGTCCCTGCGCAGTTCGGCTAGGAAAGAAGCCAGAATGATTTTTTTAATTTTAATTTTTTTACTTTTAAAAAAAAAAATTTAGGAATGTTCCATCCTAATTTAAATAGAAATGATACAGGAACAATTTTTTTTTTCTCTTTTTCGGTCTGTCCCTACCCGGTTCATTTAGGAATGATGCCAGAATGATGTTTTTTAATTTTTTTTGGAATGCTCCAACCCGATTCGGGAAGAAATGATACCGGAACGAAAAAAAAAAAAAAAAAAAAAAAATTTCTCTTTTACAGTCTGTCCATGCTCAGTTTGGCTACGAATGATGCCAGAATGATGGGTTTTTATTTTATTTTTTAATTTTTTTACTATTTTTTAAAATTTTTTTGGGAATGCTCTAGCCCGGTTTGGGCAGAAATGGTACCAGAACAAAATTTTTTCCCCCTTTTTGGTTTGTCCCTACCCAGTTCGGCAGAAATGATGCCAAAATGATGTTTTTTTTTAAAAAAAAAAATTATAATTTTTTACTATTTTTTTTAAATTTTTGTACGAATGCTCTAGCCTAGTTCGTGCAGAAATGATACTGGAACGAAAAACTTTTTTTTTCTCTTTTTTCATATGTCCCGGCATGGTTTTCCTAGGAATGAAGCTAGAATGATTTTTTTTTTACTATTTTTTTAAATTTTTTTAGGAATGCTCCTGCCCTGTTTTTTAAGAATGAAGCCAAAGGGATTTTTTTTTAATACTATTTTTTTAGTAATGCTACATAGCTTGGTACAAGCAGAAATGATACCGGAACGAAATTTTTGTTTCTCTTTTTCGGTCTGTCCTTGCCCGGTTCGGCTAGGAATGAAGCCAGAATGATGTTTTAAAAAAAAAAAAAAATTTTATACTATTTTTTAAAATTTTTTTTATGAACGCTCTAGCCCAGTTCGGGCAGAAATGATACTGGAACGAAAACTTTTTTTTTTCTCTTTTTCAGTTTGTCTTGGCTCGATTCGGCTAGGAACGAAGCTAGAATGATTTTTTTTTTTTACTAATTTTTTAGGAATGCTCCAGCCCGATTCGAGCAAAAATGATACCGGGACAATTTTTTTTTTCTCTATTTCGGTCTGTCCCTACTGTTGACGCCCGACCTCGATCTTTGGGCAGCAGAAAGAACTGCCGCCATCATAGGCCTTCGTTCAACCACACGCCGTGGCAACAGCTCGCGCGCTTGCGAGGTCAGTTGGAGGCCTCTCTCGATATGAATGTGTATGGTTCGCGCGGAGTTTTGGGTGCTCTCTCTCTCGGTGGAGGAAGGTAGTTCTACCTTTGGTTTTTGGCAGGAATCTGGGCCAAATTTTAAGGGATTACCAAAGGTGAGTGGAGTCGCCACCAATCATTGGGTTTTTCTAAGGTGTGATTGGTCACCTGTTTCTAGTTAATTTTATTACCAATCCTAAGTTAAGAAAAATGTCATTTTTCCTAATCTAATGTGGACGGCAAAAAATCTTGATTCTTAGGTCCGAAAGTTTGGTTATGTGTGGGGAAGGTGTTAGGCACCCCACAACGCCCGTCTAAGGACAGTCCTTTGTTTTGATAAAACCTTAATTTTTAGAGATTGGTAGTAAAAACACGATTTCAGCATTGGTTTTCGGGGCTTTGCATGCATAGGGGCTTTAAGTTTTTGGCTTTTGAATGGGAGTGGTCCCAATCTATGTTTTCCTAAGGCATTCAAGAAAAATGCTAGATTTCCACTGTAAAAACCCTGTGAGAAGTCACCTTACTTTCGCGGCGGAAATTAGGCATTGCTAGCCTTAAGTGACACGGATTGCGACAGTGACACCGGAAAGGGGTAAGCAGGTATATATATACATAAGTAGGAAAGTAAATGCCTACATCCCTAGAGTAGGACCCAAAATATAAGTGCGGGAAAGTAAACAGGGGTCGCCATACTCTAGAGATGAGGACGAATGGTACAAAGCATGATATACCTAATACAAACCATCTAAGGGAGAAATGGAGGAGGAAGGAGGGGGATTAAAAGAGTACATAACCAAAGGGAAAAAGCTAAACCCTAAACCTCCTGACTACGATTGCCGCTCGATTCGTGTTGGCATGCTCGCATCCTTGCCCCTTTTGCTTGCTCTTGGAAGACCGTGCCCTAGCTCCAAGCGTCCTCGCTCCGTGTGCGTACATGCAAAGGCAAAGACAAGAAACTAGCAAACAAGCAATGGAAGGAAAATGTGTAGATAATAGCAAAAGGATGCAAAGTGAACAAGCAAGATCGATATGGCAAGCACAGAAACAAGGAAGCGGGCAAACAAGCAAAGGAGATAGCAAGCAAGAAAGGCAACAAACAAAGAAACAAACAAAAGGTGGTGTCCGCGAGGGACAAATGTAGGTTTGGATCTGATGTCCATAGCTTCATTGTGTTGAAGTATGGATGACACACTAGCAAGCAAGACTCATGCATGGACATGTAAGCAAGCGTGTAAAGATACATAGAAAGCCAACGAGTGGCACAAACAAGCATGGCAAGCATATCATCGCACGGAGCGGAAAGGGAGAGGTATGCACAAAGCAACCGGCATCACGACGATGCATCCCCAAATGGTTACATCCGAACAAGGCCTCATGGGCGTCGGATGTAACCACACAACCACAAACCCGCTAAGGGCATCAAATGTGGCAAAACCTAGAACTAGAAAGGCTAACACAAGCATAAAGCATAGAAGCAAGCAAGCATAGACATGCAAACGGGGCGATCCAAACCCTTTGATATGGGCCAATGTGTACGGATGATGATAAAGACCATAGGGTCTAGATCGTGTCCTAACCAATAGGCCAAAATGCAAGAAAGAAAGATAAAGCGACAAAAGGGCTACAATAGCACATGACAAGACAAACATAGCCTAGGTCTAGGCATGCAAACATGGCATGGAGCACACAAGCACATGGAAGATGGCATAAAGCAAGCAGAGCATAGATCTAAGCACATAAGCATGTGAAAACCTAGATTTAAGCATGCAAACATGTGAAAACATAGATCTAAGCACGTAAACATGGAAGAACGTGAATCCAAGCATATAAGCGTGTACAGATGCGAATCTAAGCACAAAGCATGGCAAAAAGCAACAAGCACACAAATCCGAGTGAAGCATAACCATAGACATGGTATCAAGCATGTGAGCACATAACCCTAATCATCAACATAAAGCAAAAAAGAGGAGCAAAACCAAGGAAACATGGCATAAGACCCTAAGCATGTAGATCTAAGCATGTAGAAACATAGATCTAAGCATAAAACATGGCATACAGGCACACAAACATGTAGATCGGGACAAATAATCATGTGAACAAGCATAAAAGAACATGGATCTAAGCTAAAAACACGCTAGAAAGAAAATAAAGCAAGAAACATGTCAAAGAAAGCAATAAAACATATTATTATGGCAAAAAGAGCAAGAACATGCTAGGAAAAAGATTCAGAAGGTTAGGGGTGTGGATGATAGCTAAAAAAGCTACATCCACATCCTTAAACCCCAAATCCAAGATGTAGAACCAAGGAATGGTTGGGTTAAAAAACAATACCTTGTGTTCTTGGTGGAGATGCAAGAATCAAGAAACTTTGATGTGTTTTTGGGTGTTTTTTTGGTGTTTGGAAGAGAGAAAAATGTCAGTTCTCCCCATTTGGGCGTGCCTGGGGCTATTTATAGCCCCGAGCGCAAAAATCGAGGCAGTGGCCATTGGATAGATCGGGCTGATCTTGACTCCTTTGGATAGATCTTGGTTTTCAGTTTCTTAAAAGGTATGAAACTCAAAAATCCAACGGTCAGATCAAAGGTTATGGCTCTCGAAAGTTTGCGGTGCATCAATTAGTGCGTCATTTCGGTTTTCGTGATATCTCGGCCATTCTAACTCTGATTTCAACCCATGAATAGTCGTTGGAACGAGAATTCGATAATATTTGTAATGACATTGGTTTCAACCCGTTTTGGCTGCCAGATCAAAATTAGGGTTTTTGGACCCACTTGGGATCGACTTCGAGTCAAACTTTGTCAAACTTGGTCAAAGTTCGTTAAAAATCTCTGAGTAGCTCGAGTTTGAAGTGAACTGTGAAAAATGTTGTTTTGTGAGAGTCCGAACCATGTTTGACCTTCTGTCGAACTTAGGGCTGATTAGGGGCATTTTGGTCATTTCAGCGGAAAAAGGCACTTCGGGTGCTCCGTTGCCCGAACGGGTTGCCCCACGTTGTTCTAGATGTTCTCATGGCCCCGTAGAGAGAAAATAATATTTTTTGATTTCTGGGGGTCTGGCATGCAAATCGAGGGCGGACAAAATACGGTATCAACAGTTGCCCCTTCTTTATCTGATATCTCGAGTGCAATGAGAGGCGTTGGATAAAGAACGTGATTTTAGATTTTGTTGCCCCCAAATTTGCGTGTGGAGACTGTTCATGGATTGAGATCGGACTTTACCTGCTTGGCCCGATTTGCTATAGCTGGTATTAGAATATTTCCGGATGCACTTTTGAGCTCTAGGAGAGGACAAGGGAGAGAGTTTTTTTTTTTTTGGGTTTGACCGGGTCAACGTTGACCAAGTCAGCGTTAACCGGGTCAACGCTACCCAGCGGCCTTGTTAGGATTAGTGCCTTTAAATCCTATTGTGTGATGCTATGTATGACATTATGTATGACTTAATATTGTAATTAATAAAGTTGTTTTATTATTATCTAAAATAATGGTAACATGAATATTTGGACATTATCATATAGTCCATGAGATGCCTAGTATGTGATTTATGTGATTTAGTCACAGAAGATATAAGTCACAAGTTCTTTGTAAACTCAGAATTTTAGTTCGTAATCGGTGATGAAATTGGGCATTTCATCTGCGAAGACTATAACATATCAACTAAGATGATTTGTCTTGATCATGGAAGTGGAGATTTTTAGTTGATATGTTTTAAGAGTTAAGACATATTGAACTGGACCGCTGTGAGATTTATTATTCTCCTAACGAGTATTAGATGAATAATAAATCTCACGACTTTTATTTATATGAACTCTTAATCTTGAGAGAATAATGGACTTGGTCATGAATTGTAGGTTGTTTTGATATATCAGGAGTGAGATCTAAAGTCACGATCAAAACCTCAGTATGTTGGGTAGCCACATTTAGTGTTGATGGAACATATATTCTTAAGATGAAATTCATAATTTCTTAACGGAGATATAAAATATTCCATTAAGATAAGTTTAATGGGTTCGGTTATTTAGAGTGTTAGGCCTAGCCACTTTAGTAAGGAGTTACTAAAGTATATATTTATGAAATTGGATTTCATAAATATATGATGAATAACTTTAAGAATTAAACTGGGTACTCAAGGATTAAGATATAGTAATCTTCAAAGTGGCAGTCTACATTCATGACTTTGTATTACTACGAATATTTTATGAAGGGGTTGAATGTACAATAAAGGTTTGGGATATAATTTATTAATAAGGCCTAGAGAGCAATTATATTTATATAGTGGTATTAAATATAATTAATGGTAACTTTGGACTTGTCAAGATTTGACAGAAAATCCCAAAGCCCATTGGAGCTAGAGTCTTATTTGTTCCCTTTTTTGATCCCACTCCAAGCCACATACTAGAGCCCAATTGGAATGGCCCAAAAGGCTAGCCCAATTAAATAATCAATTATAAGGAGAGAAACATATAGAATTTTAACGGGTCCGTGCTTTTAGCTTCCGTCTGCCGTTTCAGTCTTTTCTGCACTTGAGGTCAGTGTTTGTTCTTCCTTCTTCTCTTACTTTTTCTGCAAAATGTTAGTAGCAATACTACTACAGATGCATACTAGTGTTTATTTTTGTTTTCGGAATTTTTATGAGCACATATTTTTTGCCACTATTTATGCCATGCTATCTTAGGAAAATGAACATATATATATATTTTTTGTCTTTATTGATATGTGGGTGCGGGATATGTGGGAATTTAAATTTTGAAAATAAAATTTGGGATATGGGTAAGGGGACTTACCTGGTAGATGGGAATAACGGAAATGTGATTCGAAAATTCTTGGATGAACGTGGGCTCGAGGATGTGTCACCAGTGCACCCACTGTTGATTATGGGTTTTTGGAAAACTTCTGAGCGAATGTGAGGCTAAGGGACGCTTGTCATCGGTGCACCCACTATAGAATGCGAGTCTAGGGATGTATATCGTTGGTGCGCTCGCTGTAGATTAGGGATTTCTTGGAAAACTTCTGAATGAATATGAGCCCGAGGGACGCTTGTCGTCAGTGCACCCACTGTAAAATACGAGTCTAGGGATGTATATCGCTAGTGCGCCTGCTGTAGGATGTGAGTCCAGGGATGTATATCGCTGGTGCGCCCACTGTAGAATGCGAGTCCAGGGATGTATATCGCTGGTGCGCCCGCTGTAGATTATGGATTCTTGGAAAACTTCTGAATGAATGTGAGCCCGAGGGACGCTTGTCGTCGGTGCACCCACTGTAAAAGGAGAGTCTAGGGATGAATATCGCTAGTGTGCTCGCTGTAGGATGTGAGTCTAGGGATGTATATCGTTGGTGTGCCGACTGTAGAATGCGAGTCCAGGGATGTATATCGCTAGTGCGCCCATTATAGATTAAGGATTCTTGGAAAACTTATGAATGAATGTGAGCTTGAGGGACGCTTGTTGTCGGTGCACCCATTGTAGAATGCGAGTCCAGGGATGTATATTGCTGGTGCGCCCACTGTAGGATATGAGTCCAAGGATGTGTATCGCTGGTGCGCCCATTGTAGAATGTGAGTCCTGGGATGTATATCGCTGGTGCGCCCATTGTAGAATGCGAGTCCAGGGATGTATATCGTCAGTGCGCCCACTGTAGGATGTAAGTCCAGGGATGTGTATTGCTGGTGCGCCCACTGTAGGATGTGAGTCCAAGGATGTATATCGCTGGTGCACCCACTGTAGAATGCGTGCGAGAATCTACTTCTTGTGAGATCATGTGCTTGACATATACCTGCATAACATGTTTAGGAAAAGTTTTAGTTCATTTGTACTGCCATTTATTTATGGGCTTACCACTGACGTTTGAATTTCTTGCTGTTTTGTAGATTATGTCTCGGAGAGCGAGTTTAAGGGGAGATCGGGGGAAGGCCCCTATGTATGCGATGTCCCAGGGGGCGATTCTTCTGATGACGAGACCACTTCAGCTGGTGAGCAGGTGGCTCGGGTTCTGCAGAGCTGGTTCGATCGTGGGGAGGAGGACGCAGGTCCCGGCGACGGCATATCTATTAAGACCAGGTCTAAGAGACGACGTTCCATTGAGACAGCCAGTGTTTCATCTGAGTCCCATACCATTTCTAGCGGGACGACTTCACGGCGCATGCCGGTTAAAGGGAGGGGAGACTCCAGAGGAGTGGTGCGAGATGATGACATTTTTATAGACATAGATGAGGTCTTTGCTGGGCCTAAGGTCCTACCGGAGTTTAGTGCTCGGAGGCATAGTATGAGATCGAGGTTTCCGTCGCACCAGGCCGGGGCCGACGCCCGTACTCAGACCATAGATAGAGGCATCCAGGATACTCACCTTCAGCATGGGTTGAAGGATCATCCTTTCGCACTGACGCGGAGGGGAGAGGTATGTTGCATTTCCTTCTTGGTCGTTCAGCTTCCGATTATATGCATGTGCTAACAAGTAGCTTCTGATTTCAAATGCAGGGGAGCGAAAGGCTCTATGGTTGGGGCGTCTGGTCCACTTTCTTCCTGACATTGTTCGTTCCTAGGACCCATCCACGGTATGCCTCGTTACTAAGAGAGCAGGGATTTGAGGACTTCCTGTGGATTCCGCCGTTCATCATGAGGCACGGGATTGCTAAGGCTTTGGTGTGACGGTTTCACGCTGAGACAGGCACCTACCATCTGAGTTGCGGGGAGTATGCTGTCCTTCCTATTGACTGGACTGCCATTCTGGGCATCAGATTTGGTGGCCATCGAATTTCGACAGATGAGATGACCTTTGAGATAGCCAGCGATCTCCTGGGCATCCCTCTTCCGTTAACTGTTGAGAGAAGGGGGTATTTCGGGCCCACTGCGTCGCCACAGATTCGTACCAAGTGGCTGCAGCATAGTATTCTCTAGGGCGAGGCCCTCACTGTCACTCATCTTTGTCGGTGCTTTCTATGGTTCCTTAGTAGTTGCTTTTTGGGCAATAACCGATCGTTGTTGACTTGTCAGCTGTTGTGGGCTATAGGGGTAGTCTCCGGCATCAAGACGTACGACTAGGGGTCAGTGACCTACGGCTTCTTCATTTCCTTCTTGAGGTGGGCCTTCTAGCAAGACTTCAAGAGTTTGGAGGGATGTTGGCAGATATTGACATGGTGTGCATATGAGTACATCCTAGCCTTGTGGCCTCATTATACAGGATTGTCCTTGACAGTATACCCTCGAGCATATGCATGGGCTCATTGTAGGATCACGAGGGTAGTAGTAGTGCAACTAGCCACCATCTTCGCCGCTCTGGACTGTGTCACCCAGGACAAGATCGTAGTTCGTCCATATGATGGTACGTTACTGAAGAGACAGGAGCTTACTATAGCTATGGGCCAATTGAGGGTCCGACGTTGGTTTTGGGCCTTGACGAGTTGGGAGTTCTTTTTGGCGAAGAGGACCTTTCATCAAGTTATGCCAGTCTATGGAATACCCAGGGATCCACCTCCTCATGGTTTGTTATTCGAGGCCAGAGTTTTGGATCACCCGGAGTATGCGGTGGGCGCCTTTGATGCTTATGTGGACACGAGCAGAGACTATTCCACTTGGTTTGTAGAGTCTTCTACGGGGCCTATCATTGGAGATGTTCCCGTGAGTGGGGGTAAAGTGCTGGGAGGTGTTGTTCGCGCTCAGGTAGCCACCGGGGTTGAGTGGAGAGCACGTCCAGAGACCGTAGAGGTGAGAGCAGCAGAGTTTGAGGCCCTATCTACTGCTAAAGAGGCGCACACGCAGGAGGAGATAGCTCGAGCATTAGCTTAGGAAAGGGAGATCTGGCAGAGAGATAGGGAGAGGCTAGTTGCTGCAATGGACAGAAAGTAGAGCCAGTTTCAGACTGAGCTAGCCCTTCATCAGGGCTATTCCATGCTTTTGATGGGAGAGTTACGAGTGGCTCGTATTCCTTTTCCGACTGCCCCTAAGATTCTCGGCCGTGGGCCGATCATTCCTCTGTCTTGGCATAGATAAGTGCCTGTTCCTCCAGGCCCGCCGAGCGATTAGGGTTATTTTGCTTAGGCTCCAGGGCCTTCCCAGGGTCCTGGGTATGCTCCCGACACTTTAGGCAGTGCGGGTCCTTCCGCCAGCCCTTTTGCAGGCGACGATGATGGTGATGACACTGATACAGATACAGACCAGTTCATTGGTGGTGATGATTCTTAGTAAAGTTAGCCATTTGTTGTATCATGATGTAGCCCCTGCGTGGGCATGTATTTTTCCATGTATTCTGCAGACATTGCCCCTTTGTGGGCCAGCAATGTATGTATACTATGTATTGCCTCTTGGTAGGCCTGGACTTGTACGTATTGTATTGCCCCGCAGTGGGCTTTAATGTATGATATTATCTCTTTGTAGAATGATGTGTGTATGGAAAAATTCCTCTTGCTAGGACTTATATGTATGAATTGGATAAAACGCCTTTAGAAGAGCGGCCGACGTATGTGTAAGACATTGCCTCTGATTAGGACTTACATGTATCATCAGGATAAAACGCCTTTAGAAAGGTGGCTGATGCGTGTGGAAGACAATGCCTCTGATTAGGACTTATACGCATGATGTGGATAAAACGCCTTTAGAAGGGCGGCTGATGTATGTGTAAGACAATGCCTCTGATTAGGACTTACATGTATGATCTGGATAAAACGCCTTTAGAAGGACGGCTGATGTATGTGTAAAACAACACCTCTGATTAGGACTTATATGTATGATCTGGATAAAATGCCTTTAGACAACCAGAGGGTTTTTCCACCCCCCAATGCTAGTGCTTAGGACTTACATGTATCATCTGGATAAAACGCCTTTAGAAGGGTGGCCGATGTATGTGTAAGACAACGCCTCTGATTAGGACTTACATGTATCATCTGGATAAAATGCCTTTAGAAGGTTGGCCGATGTATGTGTAAGACAATGCCTCTAATTAGGACTTATATGTATAATCTTGTATAATCTCGAAAAATGCCTTTGAGAGGACCATTGAGACGTATGCACGCACCATTGCATATCCATGGTGGATGGTGGTATTGAGCCAGCTTATGTAGCATTCACTTGTTTTGCACCGCAATTTCACAGATTTGCTAGCAGCTTTTGGACAATGATCGTCCTACTTGGGGAGAAAGAAAGGAGAGATTGCGTGAAATAAACTGCCCCAGTTTAGGGTTTCATGCGATTCTCGACATGAAAGATACATCCTCAGTGGGATGGACCCGTTCTCGTATATTGGACAAAGGGGGAGAGAACCGCGCAAAATAAACTACCCCAATTTAGGGTTTTGTCGGGTTACGAGCCTGTAGGCTAGCTGCAAGTGGCCTTGTCTTTGCAGGCCATGCCCTAATGTTGATGACGAGTGCAGACACTCCGAACGAGATAACTCCAGACACGCCACGAGGCAGTAGGCACTGATTGCTCCTATTATTACTTGAGCAGGCTAGAAATCTGAGGACGGGATTCTTGGGGTACCACTATGGGAAATGACTCCCTCCATCCTCCAAATAAGCTAGAAAAATCGCTGGACAGCTGAGATCGGGCTCTAGCATTTTTCTGTCGCAAACTCTGATTACCGGGGTTGAACCAACCCCTGAACCGGGTGAACTGGGCTTTGAAAATGAGGTTCAAGACATCTGAATGTGCTAAACGAGGCACACAAATATAAACTGATCGGTTCCATCTTTGGAGGCGTTGACTTGGCATGGCAGCGGAGTAGGAGGGAGCATGTCTTGTGAGTTCCTACATGATCGGTTCCATCTATCAGAGTGCCCCATTGGCTACCACGACGATTTTGTGGATTTGGAGGAGCGTTAGGCAACCTATCGATGTCAGGCCTTCCTGGTGGCTTTCTTCAGTGCGGTACTATTCCCTTCACCATCAGGAGCTATCAGTTTTGCCGTCCTTCCTTTAGTGAGTGCCCTACCTCACAGTACCTCTTTCATTCCCGCTTAACTTTCTGAGACCATTAGGTCTTTGTCCTTGTGTCGGGAGGCTAGTAGAGGTAGGCTAGGTTGTTGCGTTCATATGTTACAGTTGTGGTTTTGTAGTCACTTGAGCGTTATCGCTAGAGATTAGCCGATGGGCTTTGTGGATAGGAATAGGGTTCGGGCTACTGTATTCCTTGATCTTCCTTTCTTTGGTGATACTGATGGCTGGCTAAGATATCTATGCAGCCTGAGTCCCATTGACTAGACCTGGAGGGTCAAGTGGGGCGTCACTAGATGGCAGGGACAAACCCATTGTGTTGGTTTGCTCGGTATCCCCTTGGTGGGCATCTAGGGATGCACGGGATATTTTCCAGGCATGGCCATGAGACAGTTTGGGGGCATTCAGCACATCCCCCGACTCAGTGACCTTTCTGCTATCACCTGTGAGTATGGGTTGGTGGATGTCAACATAGCAGTGGTAGGGCGTGCCTCGGAGTTCTGGGAGGTGCACAGATCGAGTATAGACTTCCCTCCTCTGTTCTAGGGACGATCAAAAGTGGTTCTCCGCTGAGTTCAAGGTATGGCGAGACATGCGGGATCCCATCTTTGTGTTCGACTTGTCGTCACTGGTTTTGACCGATATGCCACTCCCAACTGATATCTTGAGGGATTACACCTTGGAGTTCGAGATCCGAGTTGGGAGGGCCCTTCCAGACCTGACGGAATGCTTGAGAAAGGTTGTCAGGGACAGAGATTGCTGTGGGGAGATAGCTGATACACTCATGGAGGACATCGAGGAGATGAGCAGCATGCAGGAGAGTGAGCTTGTTGCTCTTAGGTCAGAGCTCGATCGGAGGGGGCCAGCCCCTTTAGGCACAGAGGCAGAGTGTGCCCAGTTGAAATCCCAGGTCACAGGTTTGGAGGACAAGCTTGCGGCTCTTACTTGGAGATTTGCTGCTCTGGATCACACTTGGGAAGAGGAGAGAGCCGCATTGGAGGCTGGCTGGGTCGCGGCTAGCAACTGAGCTGATGACTTAGCATTGGAGCTACTGCAAGTGAAGTCTTATATTCACTCCGCTTTGGACATGGAGTACGGGCGAGAGGGCGATGAGCCTAGCAAGCCACAGCGGGCTTTCCGTTGCCTTTAGATTGAGCTGGCCGAGAGAGAGGAGGCTCTGAGAGTTGCTACTGTAGAGGTGGGCACCTTGCAGGCTTTGCTAGAAACAGAGAGGCAGAGCTCTACTTCTGATCCTGCGATGGATAGGGAGTTAGTTCGTCTTCGACACTCACATGACAAACTTAGAGAGGTAGCTAGAGATCTAGGCTTCGATGCAGCTAGGCTGCTTCGCACTCATGCTCAGGATGACCTGATTTTCCACATTGGTTTTGGGAGGCTGTGACAGGCTGTGTCCGATCGTCTGGGCCATGTTTGACTTGTTTGGTATTCTTTTCTGTTTACTTTATTTCTGCACATGAGCCAGGTAGTTAGTATTCCACCATGTATGGAAAGGTCCTTCGTAAATTACTAGGCAATTGCGTAAGGCCTTCCGCTTTTTGTTTTGAGTTCTTAAAGCATAGTCTAGTCTGTTAGGCATGCTTAGAAACTGAGAGATGGTGTAGAGAAATGTTTATGAGGATATTCAAAGGATATATATGAGATGAGATTTCTTGTTTTGACAACAGAATGCATGAAAGAAATAGAATGGAACAATACAGGCATGTTAATGAATATGCGGGCAAATGTTTTGAAAATGCAAGACTATACAAATAAGTGATAAATGTAAAATCCATGCATATCAATATCTTATTTTTCCAAGGATACATCCTGTTCTAGACGGATCTTTCCCTTTTCCCATTGAGGTACATTTCCCATTGGCATAAGCCAGAACATCTTGAGCAAACCATCGGGCCATGGTAGTATTGTAGACAAAGAGCAATCTTAGAGGCGTCTTCATATCTTGACTTGGATGCTGGGTCCCCTTAATATTCTGATCTTGAGCAGAAATTCAAGCAAGCGCAACTAAATGATTTTTCTTTTAAGATGTGACCGAACCAAGATGGTAGCCTACGTACCTCCACGAGGAAGGGTCAGGTCATCACGTAGTTCAATTAACTTTTTGATTGCCTTAAATTTTGCCTAGACCGCCCTTTCGGGTTTTCAATCTAGCAGGCTCTCTCACGCTCTTTCTTTTGCTCTTCTTTTACATAGACCGCCCTTTCAGGTTTTCGATCTACCTTTTTACATATTTTCTCATGCTCTCTTTCTTTTGGCTCTCCTTTTGCGTAGACCGCCCTTTCGGGTTTTCAATCTACCTTTCCACATATTTTTTGGGGCAAACTTTCCTCTGTGTTCAAGCATGGCCTGGTTGCGTTTCTTCAAGACTAGATCGCCTTCTTCAAAGACTCTGGGTCTAAATTTCTTGTTGAATGCTCGCTCGGCGCGGCGTTGGTACAACTGTCCATGGCAAATCGCGGTAATGCGCTTCTCGTCTATCATGTTCAGTTGTTCGTATTGGGAACGGGCCCATTCAGCTTTTGACAGCTTTGTCTGAGATAAAATCTAGAGAGACGGGATCTTTACCTCTGCGGGGAGGACGACCTCCATGCCATATACAAGTGAATACGGGGTCGCACCCATGGAAGTACGGATAGAGGTGCGATATGCGCACAGAGCAAATGGCAAGTACTCGTGCCAATCCTTGTATGTGTCTGTCATCTTCACCAAGATTTTCTTTATGTTCTTGTTTGCGGCTTCCACTGCACCATTCATTTGAGGGCGATAGGGAACCGAATTTCTGTGCTCGATCTTAAACTGTTGGCAGAGTTACTGGATCATTTTTCCATTTAGGTTTGCCCCATTATCTGTAATGAGCTCTCCTAGCACGCCATAGCGGCAAATAATTTTGTGTTTAAGGAACTGGGCTACCATGGCTTGAGTGACGCTCTTGTACGAAGCGGCTTCCACCCACTTTGTAAAATAATCAATGGCCACCTAGATGTACTCATGGCCGTTTGAAGCTTTCGAAATCACTGGTCTGCTAACATCCATACCCCAGGCTGAGAAGGGCCATGGTGCTGCTAAAGAATACAATGGCTACGGAGGAGCATTCTTCCTGTCTTGATAGGCTTGGCAACGATGGCATGTCCTCACATGTTTAATGCAAT
Organism: Notholithocarpus densiflorus; assembly: GCA_030021035.2. Taxonomy (NCBI): domain Eukaryota; kingdom Viridiplantae; phylum Streptophyta; class Magnoliopsida; order Fagales; family Fagaceae; genus Notholithocarpus; species Notholithocarpus densiflorus. Next base: position 100,197 of record JARYZH020000369.1, read on the forward strand.
CATTCTCCATGGTGAGCCAGTAGTAGCCAGCTCTCATAATCTTACGGGCTAATAAGGGTCCACTGGCATGGGCTCCAAGTAAACCCTCATGCATCTCTTCCATCAAGTGATTAGCCTCTGAGGCGTCTACGCATTGAAGCAAGGTAGAATCGTGGTTCCTTTTATAAAAGACCTCTCCACTCAAGAAAAATTGGCAGGCCATGCGCCAGATAAACTTCTTTTCACTGTCTGTTGCACTAGGCTGGTATTCACTATTCTTGATATAAGCCTTGATATCATCATACCATGGCTTTCCGTCGGCTTCAACTTCGACACTCATGCATTCTTCGATGTTCATGCAATAGGCTGGAATGACATGGACTTCTATGCGTAATTGCCACATATCATCTCCTTTTAATAACTTGACCATGCTAGCCAGTGTAGCCAAGGCATCTGCAAACTGGTTGTGCGCTCGGGGCAAATAGGCGAGTGTAATGTTTCGAAACTTCGAAATCAAGTGGCTGACTCATTTCTGGTATGGAATCAACTTGGTATCTCGGGCTTGACCACTTCCCTTCAATTTGGGAGATGATCAACAGGAATCTCCAAAGACGCTTAAGTCATAGGCTCTAAACTCCAGGGCCACTTGCAGGCGACTATGCACGCTTCGTACTCTATGACGTTGTTGGTGCAACCAAAATTCAGCTTAACTGACACAGGGATTTGCTGGCCCTTGGGGAAACTAAGACTGCTCCCACTCCAGTTCCTGTAGAGTTGGCGACTCCATCAAAATAAAGCTTCCAACGACATGGTTCCACACTGTCTGGTTCTGGCTCTCGTGCCATGACATCCTCGTCAAAGAAGAGGGATTCTGAAAGTTTTGGACCGTTCAGCGGCTGGTCCACTAGGTAATCGGCTATGGCCTGGCCCTTGATGGCATTCCTTGTTACAAACACAATGTCGAACTCGAAGAGCAACATTTGCCAACGAGAGATCTTTCTTGTAAGGGCTGGCTTTTCAAAGATGTACTTAATGGGATCCACGAGGGAAATGAGCCGCGAGGTGAAATAGAGCATATACTACCGCAACTTGTGTGATGCCCATGCTAGGGCGCAACACGTCTTCTCAATGGCGATGTAGTTGATCTCGCAACTGGTGAACTTCTTGCTTAATTAATAAATCGCCTTTTCTTTCTAGTCGGGTTCAGCCACTTGGCCTAACATGCAACCCACGGAGGTTTCTTGTATCGCTAGGTAAAGGATCAACGGATATCCTGGCGTCTGGGGAACCAGAATAGGAGGGTTCAACAAATATTGCTTGATCTTGTCAAAGGGCGCTTGGCACTCGTCTGTCCATTCTATCTTTGCGTCTTTCTTCAAGAGCTTGAACAACGGATCACATGTGGCGATCAACTGTGCTATGAAGCGAGCTATGTAATTGACTTTACCTAAGAAGCTGCGAATTTGCTTCTCGGTTTGCGGTGTCGGCATATCTCAGATGGCTTGGACTTTTGTTGGGTCCACTTCAATTCCTCTTTGGCTGACTATGAAGCCGAGTAATTTCCCTAAACTAGCTCCGAAGATGCACCTGTTAGGGTTAAGTCTCAATCTGTACTTGACAAGGCACTTGAATAGCTTTCTTAAATCCGCCAAATGATCCCTAGTTGTGTAGGATTTGGCAATCATGTCGTCAACATAGACTTCAATCTCTTTGTGCATCATATCATGGAACAAGGTCATCATGGCTTGCTGATAAGTAGCACCTGCATTCTTCAGGCTGAATGGCATGACATCATATGCATAAGTTCCCCAATGAGTGGTGAATGCTGTCTTAGCCTTGTCTTCCTCGGCCATTTTGATTTGGTTATAGCCTGAAAATCTGTCCATGAAGGAGAAGAACCTGTTGGTGGCGGTATTATCGACCAAGGTATCGATATGTGGCAACGAAAAGTTATCCTTGGGGCTGACTCGATTCAAATCCCTGTAATCAACGCACATGTGTACTTTCCCATCTTTCTTAGGCATGGGAACAATGTTGGCGACCCAATCTAAGTAGGCTATCGGGGTAAGGAAACCGGTTTCCAATTGCTTTTCTAGTTCTTCTTTGATCTTCAAAATGATCTCAGATTTCATCTTTCGAAGGGCTTGTCGCACTGCAGGACATTCAAGACTAACTGGAATTCTATGCACAACAATCTCAGTATCTAACCCTGGCATGTCTTGGTAGGACCAAGTAAAGATCTCTCTGAACTCCTTGGGTAACGCTATGAGCTCGGGCTTCATGTCTTTAGGAAAGTTTACCCCAATCTTGACGGGTTTTTCATTCTCGCCTTCGTTGGCGAGGTTAACCATTTCTGTTTTCACTATGTTGGGTTTGGACCCCTCGCTCTCTCTGTTTAGAGCTTCCAAAATATCATGTGGCAAACTCGGAATTTCCTCTAATCCTTCAATGTCATGTTCCAACTCTATTGTCTCATTCATGTCATTAATATCCTTGTTATAGCAACAAGGACGATGTACCCGCTTGGGAATTATAATAGATCCTATAAAAAAAAACATATACAAGGAAACATAAGACAATTTGCACTGTTAGGACATATGTGAATCATGTTAGGAACATATGACAATGTAGAATTGGCTAATCCTTTAACAAAACGCACTTCAAGGAATAAGGTTTCAAGTTCAAGTGTTAAAGCCACGCAAGTCTGTCCAAGAATCAAGTGAAAAAGTGTTGGATTTTAAAGCTTGACAGCTAGTATCTATCGAGGTTTAAAAAGCTGTTTAAGCCCGATGCTCGACAACTGCTCGATAGATAGGGTATCTGTCGAGGTTTATGAAAATCAGTTTTTCAAATCTAATTTCACTCCAATCCATGAATAGATGTTTGGGCTTTCTTTTCTCACAACCCTAAACATATATAAGGATTGTTTTAAGGGCTGTCACAACTGATGCAACTCAATGCAAAAGTTTTTCACAAGCATATTGTGAATCGGAGACATATACCCTAGTTCATTTTTCTATTCAAGAAACTGCTGTGTTTGTACACCGTAGGGTTTTGTAACCAATGAGTTTCGTGATCTTTATGGTGTTGATGAACTGAAGAACTTTGCAGCTAACATCTTTCTCAAGTTGATGAGTAAGCCGCGTACTGGGATCCGCGCATCGAATTGGTTAGTCATGTACTGGGAGCCATGCATTGAAAGGAGAGATTGTCACTACAGAACAAGTCCAACTGGGTATTGGGGTAAGGGTTCAACTGTAGGTTGGTATAAGCTGCTGTGTTTGTACACCGTAGGGTTTTGTAACCAAGGAGCTTCGTGATCTTCATCGTATTGATGAACTGAAGAACTTTGCAGCCAACATCTTTCTCAAGTTGGTGAGTAAGTCGCGTACTGGGATCCGCACATTGAATTGGTTAGTCACGTACTGGGAGCCGTGCATTGAAAGGAGAGATTGTCACTACAGAATAAGTCCAATTGGGTATTGGGGTAAGTGTTCAACTGTAGGTTGGTATAAGGTACTGGGATTCCTTTACTTGTAACCGCTTGTTGTGATAATAGTGAATTCTCGGGAGTGGTGATCTTAAAATCACCCGATGGGGTTTTTGCCATGTAGGTTTTCCCCATTCGTAAACAAATCACCGTGTCAATTTATTTTCCACTACATTCTTAACTTAGTTGGTGATTTATTTGTGCTACCACGCTTATTGCATGCTAATTGAATTAATTAATTAACTTGGCTAATTAATTGGTTAATTCATTACAATGGGTCAATACATTATTGGCCTATCAAGTGGTATCAAAGCAGGCACACTCTGATTAGAGCTAATCTCTGTTGTGTGATCCATTGACCCCTGTTGTCATGGATAGAGGACAATATCTCATTATATCTCCTTTATTTGATGGCACTAACTATGCATACTAGAAAGTACGCACGAGAGCTTTCTTGTAGTCATTAGATGAAAAGGTGTGGCAAGCTGTGGAGATAGGCTGGACCAAGCCGAAGGAAGCGCCAGCTGATTGGGATGATGCTAAGATCAAGGTGGAAAACTTCAACAGTAGGGCATTGAATGCGTTATTCAGTGCAGTCACGAATGAGGAGTTCAAGAAGATATCCTCTACTGAAACTGCTAAGGAAGTATGGACCATCCTCTAGACAACATATGAAAGAACTAAGGCTGTCAAGGATTCGAAGCTTCAGAGGCTTACCACAAGCTTTGAAGAGATTAAGATGGAGTAGGATGAGTCATTTGATGAGTTCTATGCCAAGCTCAAGGACATAGTGAACTCAGCCTTTAATCTTGGGGAAACCATTCCCGAACCCAAGATTGTTAGAAAGGTGCTTAGATCTCTACCAGAGAGATTTCATGCCAAGATCACCGTGATTGAGGAATCGAATGATATTGACAAAATTCCTTTGACTGAGCTGGTTGGCAATCTGCAAACCTATGAGTTGGGTTTAACAAGGATTAGGAAATCTAGTAAAGGCAAGAGCATGGCATTGAAGGCTAAGAGCAGTGACACTGATGAGTCTTCAGAAGATGAAGATTCTAAGATGAAATCCTATATCACCAGGAAATTCAAAAAGTTTATGAAGAATGCTGATGCTAAAGGATTTGACAAAGACTGCAAGTAGTCCAGTTCGTCTCAGTTCAAGAACCAAGACAAAAGAAAGAAGAATGCTAGGGATGGCGGTCAGTACACTGTTCCCTCAGGACCGAAATGCTTTGGGTGTCAAGGCTTCGGTCACATGAAACAAGAGTGCCCTACGTATCTCAAGACCATTGGGAAGAGCAAGGCACTTGCTGCTACTTTGAGCGACACCGAGCCTGAAGATGATTCTGATAATGACGATGATGGAATCCTAAATGCCTTCACTGCCACCATAAATCCTACTGAGGGGATTGTTGAAGATGTGGATGATGAAGAGGACTTGGTGGATTCTAAGTTCGAGAAAATGGATGATCAAGATGATATCCATACAGCCTATGAAAAATTGTATAAGGTTTCTAAGAAGCATGAAAAACTATATAGGCTGGCCACCAAGAAGCTGAGTGATTTTGAACTTGATCGAGAAGAGCTTTCCATAAAGTTTGATGAAGCCAATCAGACCATTAGAGCACCGAGATTTGAGAATAATTTATTGGCTGAGAAGACCAAGAAGCTTGAAGCGGAGCTGTTTCAAGTCAAAGCTCAGTTGGAGAGGACTTCAAGTGCAAAACTTGATGAGATGCTCAATATTCAGAAATCTGCTTCCGATCGAACCGGTTTAGGGTATGATTTCTCTTCTCCTAGTATTGCTTCTACTAGTACTATTGTTTTTGTTTCTCTTACTAATAATGTTGAATCTGAGAACAATAATGTGAAAACTGTGTTAGATAGTGAGAACATAGACAAGGGTAAATCTATTTTAGGAGCACCCCCTAAGCAGGATAAGAAAGAGACTAAAAACCCTAGGGCTAAGAAGGGAAACACTCAAAAGCCTAAACAGAAGAAGCAGCATCTCTATCATCACTATGGAGCAGCTGGACATACTCGACCTGATTGCTACAAGTGGTTAGCCACTCAACAGAGCAACAGTATGATCTCATCGGGAAACCAGAATCAATTTCCATCCTCCTTTGCTCCTCTTGGAGATCTACTCAAAGCCCTCATGTTCCTTTCGAACTTGAACGGTTTCAATTCTTCCCCTCCACCAACGGATCAAGGGTTTGCTAAACGAAAAGATTCCTCCAAGGTGTGAAAGGAAAAAGGCTCTAAGTGATTTAGTCACTTTTTCTCTCTCTTCCCTTCTTGTTTTTGTTGTTGCATTACTTGTGTGTTTTGCTTTCTTGTTTTTGAGCCAGTCTAGTTTTATGCATTGCTTTGTTTAACATGTTTTTGTTTGTTTATTTTTTCAGTTTTGCTTTATTTTGTTTTTCATAAAAATTAAAAAAAAAATTGAAAAATTAGAAAAATACAAAAATAGTGTGTGTTTGTGTGCATTGGTACTTATGTACCTTGGATGGCAATTGAAACAAAATTTTCTAAACTTTGTATCTTTTGTAGCTTAGATGAACATCTCTATGCACAACTAAACAAGTGAGCTTTATGGCTCGTGTTTGTGATGAGTAAGATTAAGTAATCTCTTGTACTTAACACTCATATCACTCTTTTTGACAGGAAGGACTAGAAAATCCTAAAAGAAAAGCATAAATAACCATCTCACCACTGTTGCCTGCCAATCATGAAATGACATCTGTATGCTTCGGCATAGCAATGTCAAAAGCTTAACATCATTGGGTATTTCTTTTCTCTCTCTTATATGCCCATGCATGGTTTGCTTAAACGAAAAATATGCAAAGAAAAATAAAAAGCAAAAAGAATCAAAATGTTTTATATATGATTGCAAGCGTGTCTTCTAGGAGATGTGGGAGTTATAGGATGTACCTCGAAGGTGATTGTCCCTATCAAACAGTTATGATTGTGTGTGAGTTAAAGTGATTTTCTCATATCTCAAATCGTCATAACATGTAGACACTTATGCAATCTTGCGATGTTTTTCACACACAAAACGCAATATTCTTTGCTACTTTTGATACATATGCAGGTACAATGTGATTTGGCCATCACAAGGAATACATGTGTTAATGTATGCTCACTAAACTGACTTAACTTGTTTTTGAAATATAAAATTGGTTAGACTTGTGTGTGTGTGTGTGTGTGTGTGTGTGTGTGTGTGTGTGTTTTAGATCTAAATGTTTGACATTTTTCTTGATGAGAGATGTTTTTGAGAGCTTAAAATGTTGTTTGGATCTTTGGTTGAGTAACATGTTTGATTGCATTCATGTCTATGTTTTTCTCTTCTTTGAAAAACTGTTTTTAAGCAATCTCGACAGCTTCTCGATACCTCTCGACAGCTAGGCTATCTATTGAGCCTTTTGAGCTTCCTTTCTCGATAGCTGTTATCGCAATCTCGATCCATCAAGATTCTTAAGATTCAATCTCGATAGCTTCTCGACAGCTACTCGATCCATTGAGGAAGTTTCTGTATGCTTGATAGATGCTCAATAGCTTCTCTATCCATCGAAGTTTATTTGCTGTGGACACCTCTCGATAGTTGTTCGATAGCTCCTCGATAGCTATTTCTCGCGTTTTAATTCTTGACAGATCTCAACGCCTCTCGATCCATCGAGAAACTGGGATTTCTATATATAGGGTCCGCGCAATATTTCTCTCATTTCTCTTCAATCTCTCTCGACCCTTTCTGTCTTCTCACCTTCCCAAACACTTCACTCTCACTCCAAATCACTTACCCACTCTCTCTTCGGTCTCAAGGTCTCTTCTTTTCTCTGGTATGATTCTATTTCTCTCACATTATCATGCATTTCATGATTTTTGACCTAACTTTTGGGATTTTTTATAAAATTTGGGGGTTTTCAAAATTTTGGAGTTTTTGTGAAAATTTTGGGATGGGTTTTTGTTTAAATGATTTTAAATCATCATGCATTGCATTACATTTGCATTTTAACTATATTTTCATGCATTATAAATGTGTGTTATATATGTTGAATTGTTGTGTGCTGTTAGGTTTGGATTAGGCTGAGCTCATGGTGATTTTTATGTTGCATATCACATGCTTATGCATTTTCATGCATAAAATACCTTCATTTCTTTATATTCTTATATTGATTTGTTTGGTGCTTTTCTGTGTGTGTCTCTCTCTCCCTCGCTCTTTCTTGCGTTAGTCTGCTCTATGGCACCTAAACGCAAATCTACTTCGTCCCAGAACCTTCTTCGTTCCGGTGCTTCTTCCTCTAATTCTACCCCTCCCATGTCAGGTTCCATGATGAGAAGGCCAAGTCGGACTTCTCAGAGAACTTTTCACGACGCAGCATTCATTCGGAACGCCAAGTCGTTTTATTAGATTTTTGAAGATACTGACCTTCCCACTGTCATCTACAGTCGGGGTTGGGAGTCACTGTGTGGTATCCCAGTCACTTGTCCTTCCATGATCATACATGAGTTTTACTCCAATATGCATGAATTCGATACTTCAGTACCTCATTTTGTCACTTGCGTTCGAGGTACGCGCATTGTAGTCCGGATATTGTATCCGAGGTACTACACGTTCCTAGGGTAGCGTCTGAGGACTGTGTCCAAAGACGAACTTTCGTCTCTATTCTATGAGATACCTTCATCTTGGGGCGTCTGAGGACTGTGTCCAAAGACGAACTTTCGTCTCTATTCTATGAGACACCTTCATCTTGGGGTGACCGTTAAAACACCCCTTGCTCGGGCTTTGCAAAAGGTCCGAGATTCTGTAACATGGTGACATTTGTTCTCCATCCATTGTCTCACTATAACTCCATCACAGAGCCTCGTGCTCGATTTTTGTTATCCCTTCTTGAGGGACTCTCTATTGATTTTCCCTCTCACTTCATCCTATTCCTCATAGATGTCTATAGGGATACGACGACTCGTGATAAGCTCATCTTTCCTTCTGCTATCACGAGGTTTCTTCGCCATTTTTCTGTCTTTTATCCCGAGTTTACACACTTTTCTGTTATGTGTGCCATAGACATGGCTACCGTCAGACGGAGCGAGGCCCAGCTTCAACCGAAGCGGCCATGGACAGAGACAGCAGCTCCTCCTGCTTCTTCTGCTCCTTCCACATCCGCACCTTCTTCATCGGCGGGTGGTGTGACCCTTGAAATGGTCTTGGTGCAGCTGCAGCGCATGGATGCTCACCTTGACATACTCAGTGATGAGTTGTTTCAGGTGAACACCTGTGTCGGCCGTATTACTCGACGGCAGGCTCGCCTTGGCAGCTTCGTAGAGTCTTCCTTTCCTTCTCCAGAGGCATCTGAGGACGAGGACGATGATGATGATGATGAGGATGAGGATGAGGATGCTAGCTCTTCCAGTGACGACGAGATGACTGCTTGATTTACTTACCCTTTGTCATTCGTGATAAAAAGGGGGGAGTAGTTTTGGATATGAGAGTAGTCATATACATAAGGGGAGAGTTAGCATAGAAGATTTTTGTGATAGGGGGAGTGTTTATACTTTGAGGGATGTAGTGAGGTTATTATGTATTTTCTTTTCTTTCTTTTACATTTACCTCATGTATAACGGTCTTGTGACCATTTGACATACATTGTACATATCTTTAAATATATATATTTATATATATATATATTGATGTATGTTATTCACCTATCTTTACATGTGCTGTTTCTTTTATCTTTATATGCACATGACTCTTATATTTTGTATGCAATCTTTTATTTCTGTTTCACACTAAGATGCCATGATGAGTTTTGTTTAAAGTGTTTCAAAAATACAGGTTGTCAAAGTCTTCTTGCCATGAACTCTCTTCTTGCAAAGTTTTTCAAGAGTTTGTGTTAGGATAGATTTTATTGTATTCAACAAGTGAGTATGAGTTGAGTGATTTATGACTTCTCTCATATGTTCATTTGTTTGTTATGGTTTTGTCACGGATTGCCAAAAGGGGAGATTGTTAGGACATATGTGAATCATATTAGGAACATATGTCAATGTAGAATTGGTTAATCCTTTGACAAAACGCACTTTACTTGTTATTAGGTAGATCTAGGATGTGTTTAATACTTCAAGGAAAAAGGTTTCAAGTTCAAGTGTTAAAGCCATGCAAGTCTGTCCAAGAATCAAATGAAGAAGTGCTGGATTTTAAAGCTCGACAGCTAGTATCTATCGAGGTTTAAAAAGCTGCTTAAGCCCGATGCTCGACAGCTGCTCGATAGATAGGGTATCTGTCGAGGTTTATGAAAATCAGTTTTTCAGATCTGATTTCACTCCAATCCGTGAATAGATGTTTGGGCTTTCTTTTCTCACAACCCTAAACATATATAAGGATTGTTTTAAGGGCCATCACAGCTGATGCAACTTAATGCAAAAGTTTTTCACAAGCATATTGTGAACCGGAGACATATGCCCTAGTTCATCTTTCTATTTAAGAAGCTGTTGTGTTTGTACATCGTAGGGTTTTGTAACCAAGGAGCTTCGTGATCTTCATCGTGTTGATGAACTGAAGAACTTTGCAGCCAACATCTTTCTCAAGTTGGTGAGTAAGCCCGTACTGGGATCCACACATTGAATTGGTTAGTCACGTACTGGGAGCCGTGCATTGAAAAGAGAGATTGTCACTACAAAACAAGTCCAATTGGGTATTGGGGTAAGGGTTCAACTATAGGTTGTTATCCTCATCCGTCATACTTTTTAAGTAATTGCAGAAGACTTTGACAAAGCAAAATAACAAACGGACCATGGTGAAACTTCTAAAATTTTAAACATCCTACTCTTTATTTGCTTGGGATTGTAGTTCAATTAGTCAGAGCACCACCCTGTCAAGGTGGAAGCTGCGGGTACGAGCCCCGTCAATCCCGACGAATCCAAATACAATAAAAATAAAAATAAAAACTTCAAATCATCTCTTCATTTTCTTTGAAAGGGAGAACAAATAGCAGAATTTCATTCCCTTTGGGAATGCTCTCTTATTTTATTAATTTATTTTTTCCTTTCACATTTCTTATCAAAGAAATATGGGAATTCCCATTTATTCAACTAGTACCGATTGAAAGGCGAAAGGCATATGTAAATTAGTACAATCAAACAAATGCTCAGATTAATGACTACTATAACTTTAAACCTTATCCATCATTAATATCCTAAAATGTAAACATGTAAACCCTCGCAAAAAACTGCAAACCTTCAACTCATAGATGAAAATAAAACATAAAAATATTAGTACTTACATATGCAAACCCTTAAAGAAATCTTGTGATTTGAAAGGATATTACTGAACCCCCAAGATTGTAGAGTGTTTAAATATACCCCTCCACAACCAATCCCTATGATTCAAAATTGCTAAAATCCAAATAGCCTAAAAGAGCATACACTAATAGCTAAAAGGAATATAAGACTATTTGAGTGTGATACTGCTTTATTATAAGAAAAATATTTTCTTGAGTAAAAAATTATCGGCATATACAAAATTCAAGTAGCTAAAGACAAATTCATAAACTAACATCTTGTTCTATTATAAGTGTTTCCAATAACATTTTTATTTTAATTGTAATCATAGTTAAGTTTATGACAATTTTATCTTGGGTTTGACTATTACTTCTAGCAAGATAAGTGGGTTTGTTTGGTTTAACAATTGATGAGAATCAACAAGCATTCAAGGATCCATTGCATGTTCCATTTGGGCCTATTACTAGAGCAAGATCCAAGAAGATTAAAGAAGCACTTAATGGGCTGATTCAAGAGATTTTGGCTGATTCTAACGCAGGACATTCCAAGCTTGGCCCAAAGGAAGATGAAGGCGTAATAAATTTAATCCAAGCTATTGAGGGCTGATCTAGCTTAATTGGGCGTGATTTATGGCATGGATTAATGGCGTGGATTAATGGCTGATTGACTTTCCAGCTCCATATCAGTTAATAGACATTTTTACTATTCTTGAGCTTCTAATTTCATACCAAATCTACCTTAATTTTAGGCTTTTATTATTTAGAACGTTTTTTTAGCTATTTTCCTATTTTGGATCTGCTAATTTCAGACCAAATCAACTTTTATATAGGGTTTTATTATTTAGTACGTTTTTTATATTTTCTATTTTCAGTCATGTCTTATAAATAGCATGCACTCATTGTAATAGAGGATGATTGAATAAAAATCAGAAAAGGGTGAGGCTTTGCTCTTCTTTTGGTTCTTCAAGAACTGTGAACTTATCAGGGATTCTTCCTTGTGGCGTTCAAACTTTATACCTTCGGTTCGTGATTCAATTATAATCATTAAGTCAAGGTCTGTTACTTATACTTTTGGTTCGCGTTTCACTTATAAACGTTGGGTCAAGGTTCTATCAAAATCTGAATTTTAGCTTTCTTGGGCAATTATTCCAATATTATTGGTTGGGTCTCAAAGTGTGTCGATAGAGGTTCGCATCAACAATATAATACATGTTGGAGATGAAACCAAAATTTGTGTTAAAAAAAAAAAAAGTCATTCCATGAAACTCGAGTAGAGGAAATGGAATTGAAATTCAAATATTGTTCAGATAATAAAATCCTTATTGTTCTTGAATATAGTAGTAATATGAAACACAAAGGAGCAGTAATATGAGCATGTGACAACTCACAATATTTCCACAAGTGCAAGCATAAAACGTACCTAGATATGTAATTTTTTCCATCTCAATGATAAACATCTCTTCGCAGTGGATCACTTAAAACTTGAAATGCTTCACATAATACCTGCAAACATAAAAAATAATGAAGGAACTTGGAATTAAAAACATAAGCTCTTTGTATGGTTTTAATATTGGCAGCACAATACTATGGGAAGAATCACCGAGAAGAAAAAGAAAGCATGATTTCGTTTATTATGATTCATTTAAAATGAGGTATGTGCCTGGAAAAATCAGGAGGGGTGATCATGTTTTGCTCCCTATGATAATTACACATATTAGGCAGTAAACTTGAAGCTATAGATGACAGAGCAAATCAAGCATAAGAACTTTTAATTCAAATTTAAAAACATCTAAAAAGAAATTTTTGGAAATCCATTCAAGCAAATTTATTATAATTTACACCAAGGGCCATTCATCATATATTTATGATGGGTGACTGTTTTGTTATGGTCAAATTTGTCCCAGTGATACACCAAGGGCCATTCATCATATTATAAACTATCTATAATGACAGGTGATTGCTTTGTAATGATCAAATTGGTCCCCCATTGAATTTAAAAAGATTGCAAAATCATTGTTGTAAAATAAATTTCATCCAATAACTAGACAAAATTCTAATAAGATTTTGTCTCACTAAAATCTGATAAATGCTAAGTAAAGGTTCAATTCCCCAATCCACTCTATAATAATATTAAATCATCACATGAACCAATCAAGAAAGGGTGACAATATAAGATCACTTAAGCATGGAGTGGGAACCTGTAACTAGATCACTTGCTAAAATATAAAACCATTGGAGAAATATTTTGGAGAAAGGGAAATTTCAAACAATAAAGAGTAGCCCCTTTCTCATAACAAATATAATAATAAACAATACAACAATCAACACTTACTCTAGACTGATCAAGTATATCACTTCTTAGTTAAGTTACCATTATCTATCAAATCATGAAAGGAAAAAAACATTTGAGAGGAAATTAACATAATTGAAATCACACAAGTTGCGAGAGAAAAAGATTTTTTTTCAAATAAAAGTAATTTGATTTCTTTTCTCCAACTTGCTTTACTCTCTAAAGACAATGGCTCCAGCATTGATTTTTCTCTAAAAATAGATGCACTTCATCTTCCATATACAATACCCAACAATAAGTACGAATTTCAACCCAAAAATGGATGCGCTCCATCTTCCATATACAATACCCAACAATAAGTACGAATTTCAACCCAAAAATGGATGCGCTCCATCTTCCATATACAATATCAAAGGAATACCTCCACATAATTTCTGCTTTTGATTTCTTACACTGCTTCAACATAAATGTTGGCAATGGAGAAGGATCCACCAGATTATGCAATCACACAAAAACAGTTGTCAATATAAATATGGAGACTAAAACAAATACTCAAAAGAAAACCAATTCTAAACAGAACAGAAGAAGATTAGGAAAGAAAATCTCAACCACAAATGAAAAAATTCCATAACCTAAAAAGAGAGAGAGAGAGAGAGAGAGAACAGATGGTGAATTATGAATAGCACACCTGGTTATATTCTCGCAAAAGGATACAGTTAGGACAAGGGGTTTTGATTGAATTATTGAAATACAAATGTGAGAGCAATGCGCCCAATAATTGAAATTATCAAAACCCCATCAATTTCTGGTAATCATTCAAAAGAAAAAACAACCAAACGTAACCCTAAATCTGAATCAAGTTAATTGAAATACCATACCTAACCGTTAAGTTTATAAAAAAAATAAAAATAAAAACTTTACCGGTAATGTTTTCAAAGAAAGACTTGTTTGGCAGTGGCAAAGTCTGTGATAGGCCAAGAATGTATTGACCCCTTGTGATGAATTAATTGATTAACTAGCCAAGTTTATTAATTAATCAAATTAACATGCAAGATGCGTGGTAGAACAAAAAAATCACGAATTAAACTAAGTATGCAGCGGAAAATAAATTGACACGGTGATTTGTTTACGAATGGGGAAAACCTACACGGCAAAAACCCCACCGGGTGATTTCAAGGTCACCACTCCCGAGAATCCACTATTATCAAAACAAGTGGTTACAAGTAAAGGAATCTCAGTACCTTATACCAACCTGTAGTTGAACCCTTACCCTAATACCCAATTAGACTTGTTCTGTAGTGACAATCTCTCCTTTCAATGCACGGCTCCCAGTACGTGACTAACCAATTGCGCGGATCCCAGTACGTGACTTAATCACCAACTTGAGAAGGATGTTGGCTGCAAAGTTTTTCAGTTCATCATACGATGAAGATCAAGAAGCTCCTTGGTCACAAAACCCTACGGTGTACAAACACAGCAGCTTCTTCAAGAGAAAGATGAACTAGGGCAAAACTAGGTTTCCGATCACACTTTTCTTCACACTTGTGGAATTGTGCTCTAGTGCAACTTGTGTAACCTTTTATGGCCCTCAAAATAATCCTTATATATGTTTAGGGTTGTGAGAAAAGAAAGCTCAAACATACATTCACGGATTGGATGAAAATCAGCTCTGAAAAACTGAACTTCATAAACCTCGATAGATAGCCATTTATTGAGCTAGCTATTGAGCCACGAGCTTCAGTAGCTTTTAAACCTCGATAGATGCTAGCTGTCGAGATTTAAAATCCAGCACTTCATTACTTGATTCTTGGACAGACTTGCATGGCTTTAACACTTGAACTTGAAACCTTGTTTCTTGAAGCATTAAACACATCCTAAATCTACCCAATTACAAGTAAAGTGCATTTTGTCAAAGGATTAGCCAATTGCATAGAATATTGACATATGTTCCTAACATTGAATCACATATGTCCTAACAGTTTGTAAGGCCGTTCCTTATATATATGTGCGTGTGTGGGGGTTTTTTTTTAAAATAGTAAAAATTGAAAATTTAGCCATGCTTGATAGAATTTTGCCTCATGAGATTTTGTATGCAAAATCAAGTTTTCAGCATAATAATACTGCCAAGTCCTCTTAATTAAATTAATTAGTTTCTCTTTGATTTTGAAAGTTCATAGCCATTACTTGATACTCACACTTTTTTTTTTTTTTTTTTTTGGGCCAGGAAGATTTATACTACTGAAGGAAAATTTTTATTTCTTTACAAAAAGTTGTCAACACTTCTTTTCCAATTATACAAAACTCTACCTCTTGAAGTGGGAAACCAAAAGCATCCAATCCCTTTTTTTTATGGGACATTGTACTGTTGGTGCCTGAAAACTATCAACACGCAAAAATTATATAAAACAAAGTGCATGATCAGTAAATTTCAGCCTATAATGAATATGAAAGAAATTAAATCACTTACAAAGAATCTTGAACTCCATTTCCACCAGTGAAACAAGCATGTGTAGAACAGAGTAATCATGATCCAGTCTTTTGAAAATAAAGCACAAAGGTTGTTGTTAAGGAAGTTGAAAATCATAATGCCTGCTATTTGACAGAAATCAAAACCACGATGGTTCTGAGCAAATAAACATATAAAATGTAATGTGAATCTTGTGTTTAAGGTTAAAAATTGAGCAAACCTGAAGTTTCCATGACCTAATGCCCTTGAGCAGCTGTGATGGACGAATTCAGGCTTGAAATTTTGTAGGTATGAATCAAAAATCAAATTAGAAATTTGTAGATAGAAAAGAATACCAAAACCACAACTAATTTCGCTTTTATCATCTACTCCTCTGCCTCCATCTCCCAATCTCATACCGAAACCCATAAATGATATCATTAGACAGAAACCTATGCACAAACTCAGAGTAATATTTATTGAAGGATTAAGAATCATACCTGTGTAATCGATTAATGAGAAGAGAGAGGATGATGAAGTCTTGGATTGTTGTAGGTTGGATGCTTAATTGTTCAGGAGTGATACTGAAACATAGAAACGAAAAATAGAGGGAGATTGAAGCTTAAGGACAACAAAGATTCAAGAAGACCAAAGAGATGGTGTAGAAGCCCATACTGAGTAATAAGTTGCCCATTCGCTGTCATTCCAAATAGGACATTGACTACCGCATAAAACTCAAAACTCAAAATAAAAAATAAATAGAAATTGAAACAAAAAGCAAACACATATAATTTGGATATGTTGAAATAAGACAATGAAGCTAAAGTAACTAACACAATCACGAAGTGAAGCTAAAATAACATGTGCGAAATCCAATAAACTTAAATTGAACAAACCTATAAAATTAAATCCAATCACGAAAAAGAAGTAAAATATGTACCTTGAGTGCAGGGTGTATGCAGATTTGGAGAAAAAAATGTGAAGTTGTGCATTTTTGCATTTGCGAAAGTCAAAAACCAAGAGATAACCAAAGTTCAAAATAACTGCCAAATACACAAACAGACCATAGATGAAAATTTTATATATGATTGAAATCAAATTAATTTGCATTTTAAAAGTTGTAAATTTCAGTAAAAATTCCCTTATTCATGCCATTTTTTGCATACAAAATGTGAAACAACAAAATCTAAACCTATGCACAAGACATTCATAATTGATATAAATAAATAAATAAAACTTTCAAATAAAATATAGGAAACTAACCAAACATATAATCCTATTGACCAACATTGAATTGGAGCTCACAAGTTTTCTCTTCAGCCACTGTCCAAAAAAGAATAAGCAATCGAGCAATTAGAATTAAGAAGCTTTCTATGCATTAAAAATTTATCCCTAAATTGAGCCCAAACTCCAAAGCCTACACTTTAATTGATGTTATGGTCTTCTTTGAGCTCATTACTGTCTTTAGTATCATGTTCATCGACTAATCTATGTGCTTTAGATAAAATCCAACAGGAGAATTCATATATGTATGTATGTATGCATAAAGGGAAAAACAAAACAAAAG
Organism: Notholithocarpus densiflorus; assembly: GCA_030021035.2. Lineage (NCBI taxonomy): Eukaryota > Viridiplantae > Streptophyta > Magnoliopsida > Fagales > Fagaceae > Notholithocarpus > Notholithocarpus densiflorus. The sequence goes on from JARYZH020000369.1 coordinate 117,249, forward strand.
GAAAAGAACTCATATTGAAGAAAGATGGAGTAGAACTTCCTTCTCTCTAGCAAAATCCCTAAAAATAAGTTTTTACTTATTTTATAAGTAGCATACACAAGCTGATTTTGCAATTATTTTCAAGCAAATAAAAAAGTGTCTAATCTCATTCCACATTCAAGAATATTTATATGTGAAAATTTGTTAAAACATTAAGGGTCTACTTGAATTTAGAGTAAATTGTTAGGAAAAAAACGCATAGCAACAATTTTTCAAACTTAAACACCCAAAAGAAAAAGAATAAAAAATAAATAAAAAACCTCTTTCCAACTAAATTTTAAACAACTACATTCCTTAATTAGCGTGGTTGGAAAATCTTTCTTAACTTGCTATATCTCAATAAACCCACTTTTAAGACACCAATCCCCCCCCCCCCCCCAAAAAAAAAGGAAAGAAAGAAAATGAAAAATCTATCATCTTCAAAGTAAACGTTCCCATGTTTATTTAAAAAAATTAACATGGGAGTAGAAGAATATTATTCATAAGAAAAAATATGATTTCATAACACGTAACAGATTTTTAGGTTCCACTGGTAAAAGGTAACAGATTTTTGGGTTCCATTGGTAAAAGGTAAATAGATTCCAGAGCCATAGCACTACAAATTGGGTGCATAGATTGTCATATGCCCTATATGGCTTTAAATTGTTGTGGCTAAAACAGGCCATAAGTAGTCCTATAATGTCAACATAACAAACATGTCAATTATAATAAGATTTGAAAATGCCATTTTCACCAGTCTTTATCTCAAAACACAATGAATTTTCACCAGTCTTTATCTCATAGCACAACGAATTGTACATGAGGGGAAAAATTAGAGTATATCAATACTCAATAGTTTTCATCTTCCAAATAGAACCCAAAAAGGTAATGCAACTACATGCTATAACAAACCAATATTACATAATAACACTTATAAAGAACGTCAACTCAGAAAATAAAAATATGATATGCAAACAAATATTTCATACCTGTTCAAGGTTGAATGGACTTTTGTACTTTATGCACTTAATTTGTACTTTGTCCCTGATGTATACTTCCTGTATACTCAAGTCACACCCTTCTTCTTTTTATAATATATTTTTATTACTCATAAAAAAAAAAACCAAAAAAAAAAAAAAACAAATGTTGCATACCTGAAGCTGAGAAGGAAAATTTCACTCTATGAGCAATGAAAGATTGAATTAGGAATGAGTAGAAAAGGCATGCAAAAGAGAGCATTGTCACGTTGTTCTTTCATAAAGGGAATCTCATGAAAATATTAAACAAGCAACAATAGAAAAAGAAAAAGTAATCAACATATGTGCATTTAACCTCCATTAGTTATCTTGCCATTTCTCCATAGAAAACCAGAGATACACTGAAAGGTAAGTAGGACATATGATGCCATAGCTGAAAGGAAACAAATATAGAACCAATTTAAATCAAAATTACATATAAAGTTACATATAAAGTTACTAAATTTCATAACTTTGTTTCATCAACATAGCAAAAATTAACTCTCTAAAGCCTATACCAAAACCATCAATAGCACAAGTGAGGATAAAAAGAAGCAACCAAGATGACCAAATTTTGCAGTGAAATAAAGTAGAAAAGCGCATTCATGATCAAGTGGAAACCTAAGCAAACCTCAACTCCACAAAAGTCATACTTCAAAATTCAGATCTTTAATACTTTTCTTCTTATCTATTTTCTAGTAACTAAACACCTTTCCTGTTAATTACACAAACTCCAAACATAAGAAGATATCAGAAATCAAAAGACAACACATCCAAATTTTATATCTCACTCTTCACCATCATACGTTTTCAAAGAAAATAAAGGAGCTTGGCTAAGGCTTGTGATATCTTACCTGAAGAAAACCTAGGGCTGCTTCAAGAACGCCTTCTTCATTTGCAATGTACATAAATGGTGATTTTAGAAGCAGAACAAAAAAACAAAAAAACAAAAAAAAAAAATTGGAATCATAATATACACAAAGGGGAAAGAGATATGGGATCTGATGAAATCTATTCTGCCATGGTTAGGGTTTGTCCAGATTGATGGTAACTTTATTCGTGATAATTTGGATAAATTGGCACTTCAGTTTGTACAAACTATTTTCAATTAATCTATCTAGCTTCATTTAACATTAACAGTTTTCAGAGCCAGACTTGTACATAAGATCTTGGATAGGAGTTGGGATTAGCAAGTAAATATTCTGATAGCAAGGGAAATGACAAAGAAATCAAGTATGAAAACATCTAAACTGCTGATATTTTATCAAAATTATTATCCATAAATGAAGTATCAGAAAAATATGGTCACACACATATCCAATGAAACATATGAGTGAAGGAAAGAAATTAAACTTAACAAAATAATCACCTTATAAATGGACAGAAAGCCATAATCCACAAATATGCTTCACCTGCAAGATTTCCCATAAGCAATTTTGTAAAAATGAATTAGCACTCCAAAAGATAAAAAGAGAGAAAGATTTTATATATAAGGAAATTTTTTCACCATATATATATGTAGGAAAAATGCATGTTTGTATCGCATACAAAACATACGCAGCGGAAAAATTAACGGATCTACTTCATTCGCAATAGATAACATGTACTATGTAAGTTTCAGAATTAAAGAACAAGAAAGCGTACCTTGGTGTGGTGAAATTCAAAACCGAAGATCAGGAGTTCTTGGAAAGACTTTTAATCTTCATTCCAATTCCACTTAATGCCCAAGATGTGTGGTCTCTCAATCAATTTCCAAGGAGAGAATAATGAGTGTCCAACACTCACATACAAACCATTTCATTCCTTATGAAAACTCCCTTATGAAAGACCTTCATCTTAATCTTATGAAAAAGCACTTAAGAAATTTTGTATGTTTTTCTCCTTATATACAACTGATTATCTAATTGGGCTAGCCTTTTGGGCCTTTCCAATTGGGCTCTAGTATGTGGCTTGGAGTGGAACCAAAAGGGACCAATAAGACACTAGCTCCAATGGGCCTTGGGCTTTTCTGTCAACTCTTGACAAGTCTAAAGTTACCATTTACTATATTTAATACCACTATATAAATATAGTTGCACTCTACTAGACCTTATCTATAAATTATATCCCAAGACTTTATTATACATGCAACCTCTTCATTAAAATATTCATAGTAATACAAAGTCATGAATGTAGACTGCCACTTTGAAGATTACTACATTTTAATCCTTGAGTACTCGGTTTAATCCTTTACGTTATTCATCATATATTTATGAAATCCAATTTCATAAATATATACTTTAGTAACATACTTACTAAAGTGGTTGTGCCCAACTCTCTTAAATGACCAAACCCATTAAAGTTATCTCAAGGGAATATTTTATATCTCCGTTAAGAGACTATGAATTTCATCTTGAGAATATATGTTCCATCAACACTAAATGTGGCTGCCCAACATATTGAGGTTTTGACCGTGACTTATAGATCTCACTCCTGATATATCAAAGCAACCTACACTTCATGATCAGGTCCATTATTCTCTCAGGATTTAGAGTTGATGTAAATAGAAGTCGTGAGATTTATCATTCATTTGACAGTCGTTAGGAGAATAATAAATCTCACAGCGGTCCAATTCAATATGTCTTAACTCTTAAAACATATCAACATACCAACTAGAAGTCTCCACTTCCATGATCAAGACAAATCATTATAATTGATATGTTATAGTCTTCGCAGATGAAATGCCCAATTTCATCACCGACTACGAACTAAAATTCTGAGTTTACAAAGAACTTGTGATTTATATCTTCTGTGACTAAATCACATAAATCACATACTATGCATCTTATGGACTAAGCTAATGTCTCATTAGTTCATTTATAGATAGTCTCATATAATTAAACTATTTAATTATTTATGACATGCCAATAAATTGGATTTTAGGACATAAACCCCAACAATATATAACTCATTAGCAGTCCAAAAAATTTATTTAAACCAAACAAAAAAAGAGAAATATTATACACTCGTAAAATAGAGAGAATGGCACGGGATTAGGCGAAAATAAACCAAACTATGACCAGTGAAACTTCAAACTTGAAATATTAGAGAGAGAGAGAGGAAATCAATACTTGAAAAAAAAAATGTGGAAAACCAAAAACATCCAGTCCCATTTTTTTTTTTATGGGAAATTTTACTATTGGTGCCAAACAACTAACTCACCAATATTATAATAAACGAAGGGCATGATAAAAAAAATTAAGCCTATAATGAATATGAAGGAAAATAAATCTGTTACAAAGAATCTTGAACTCCATATCCTCCAATGAAACAAGCATATGCAGAAAAGAGTAATCGTAATCCAGCCTTTTAAAATTAAAGCAAAAAGGTTGCTATTAAGGAAGTTGAAAACCATAATGCTTGCTATTTGACAAAAATAAAAACCACAATGGCTCAAAGCAAATGCCTCCGCAATACAAAACAGTAAACCAAAAATCCCAAATCAAAAACATACAAACAGAGCACACATTACACTCATTCACATCTACATACATTCATGGCCACATACCCACAAGAATAGCAATACCCAAACCCACAGCCAAACAACTATAAACACACACACACACACACAACACAACATAGAGAGAGATCACAAGAGGAAAAGAGAGTGTGAGAGAGAGAGAAATTGGGTGGGACTATTCAATATTGTAATTTGAAAACCTAAAAAAGAAAAATTGTAATGATATGTTTGAGAGAGAGAGAAACTGGGTGAGGGGAAGCACTAATCTAAGTATCATATCTACTCTCTGCAAGATTAGAAAACTCCATGTTCATAGCCTCCAGAATTGTAAACAAGAATTCTTGCCTTGCTTTTGCAGAAATAACAAGGTAATTTGGTCCATGAATAGCGCTTAAGTCCACAACCTAAAATGAGAAAAAAAAAAGTTAAAAATTTGCTCAAGGACATTATTTACATTCGTACATAAGCAGATGTGTTATAAATGGTCAAAAACAAGAACCTACCTATTTTGTTTATTCTCAGTAAGTTGTGAGTTTAAATAATTGAAAGACACATTCAAAACAGCAATAAGTGACATCAGAATTGAATGAGGGCTCATTTTTGTTGTCTCACTTTGCACGGAATTTCATTTGTGAGATTACAACTAAATCAGGGTACAATACACCCGAATTGCTCTATTAAAATGTGTAACCCATTTTACTTTAATGAAAACAATACCA
>JARYZH020000369.1:130000-147500 GCA_030021035.2 Notholithocarpus densiflorus
ACACATTTTGAGACCCAACAAATAATATTGGAATACTTGCCCAAGAAAGCTAAAATTCAGATTTTGATAGAAACCCCGTCCTAGCGTTTATAAATGAAACGGGAACCAAAGGTATAAGTAACAGACCTCGACAAAATGATTTTATACTGAATCACGAACTGAAGGTATAAAATTTGAATGCCACAAGGAAGAATCCCTGATAAGTTCACAGTTCTTGAAGAACCAAAGAAGAAGCAAAACCTCACATTTTTTCGATTTTTAATAATAATCCTCCATTACAATGAATGCATGCTATTTATAAGGCATAACTGAAAATAGGAAAATATAAGAACATACTAAATAATATAAGCCTAAATCAAAGTTGATTTGGTCTGAAATTAGCAGCTCCAAAATAGGAAAATAGCTAAAAAAAAGTCATATTAAGGGTCTGTTTGGATACCGCTTATTTTGCTAAAACTGAAAACTTATTACTAAAAGTACTGTAGATAAAGGTAAAAGTGAATTGAAATAGTACAGTAGGACCCATAAATAGTAGAAAAATTGCAGTGGGACCCATGAATTGTAGCAAAAATAAGCTAAATAGTGAAATAATTTTCATTTATAATCTGTATCCAAACGGAAGCTAAATAATAGAAACCTAAAATTAAGGTGGATTTGCTCTGAAATTAGCAGCTCCAGAATAGGAAAATTAATTATTAATTGGTATGGAACTACAAAATCAATCAGCCATTAATCCACGCCATAAATCACGCCCAATTAAACCAGATGAGCCTTATCAATAGTTAGGATTAAATTTATTATGCCTTCATCTTCTTTTGGGCCTAGCTTGGAATGTCCTATGTTAGAATCAGCCCAAATCTCTTGAATCAGCCCATTAAGTGCTTCTTTGATCTTCTTGGATCTTGCTCTAGTAATAGGCCCAACTGGAACATGCAATAGATCCTTTAATGCTTGTTGATTCTCATCAATTTCCTTTAATTCTGTAAAATGACCAAAATATCTTAAAATATTGAAAATGACCAAAATAGTCTTTAACCTCTAAAATGGTATAAAAAAATCCAAAAACCTAAAAAATGACCACAATACCCCTGAAGGTTTCAAGTATTTTAGGCCCGTTTAAAAATTTCAAGGTATTTTAGTCATTTAGATGGTTTTGGGATATTTTGGTCATTTTCGACATTTCAGGTTTTCGTGCTCAATCTAGAGGATTTAATGTCATTTTGGTCATTTTTGTGATTTTGGGGGTATTTTAATCATTTTACAGGTTTTGGGGTATTTTTGATCATTTTAGCGATTTCACAGTGTTTTGGTCATTTTAGAGGTTTCAGGGTCTTTTTGCTCATTCTAGAGGAATTGAGGGCATTTTGGTCATTTTGTGATTTGGGGGTATCATTTTAATCCTTTTACAAGTTTTAGGGGGTTTTTTTTGTCTTTTAGAGTTTTGGAGGTATTTTTGGGCATTTTTAATATTTTTGAGGTATTTTTCGTCATTTTTAATATTTTCAAGGTATTTTTAGTCATTTGAGAGGTTTCGGGATAATTTGGTCATTCAAGTGGTTTCGATGTATTTTTGTTGTTATGAAGTTTTGGGGCATTTTTTTCAATTTAATGGTTTCAAGTGGGGGAGAGAGGGGGGGGGGGTGTAATTTTGGGCATTCTAGTGATTTCAGGGGTATTTTTGTTATTATAGTGGTTTCATGATTATTTTCGTCATTTTAGAGATTTTAGAGGTATTTTGGTCTTTCTAGTGGTTTCAAAGTATTTTTCGTCATTTTGGAGATTTCAAGGGTATTTTGCTTGATTTTGAGCTTTCAATGGTATTTTGGTCATTTTAAAAGTTTTAGGGGGTATTGTGGTTGTTTTGCAAGTTTGGGGGTGTTCTGGTCATTTTTTTAGGTTTTTAGGATATTTTGGACATTTGTGGTGCATTTCAGTCATTTTGTAAGTTCTAAGGATATTTCGGTCATTTTAGAGGTTTTGGGGTATTTAAAAGTTTTTTGATATTTTGGTAAGGCTCACGAGTAAAATATATATAAATATATATTTTTTTTTTTTGGTCTAGGAAATCTTGACAAAAATACCCTTGAAATCACTAGAAGGGCCAATATACCCCCAAAACCACAAAACGTTAACAATAAAACCCCAAAACCTCTTAATTGACCAAAAAAATAGCCCCAAATTCTCTAAAATGACTAAAATAACCCCAATATCTCTAAAATGACCAAAACACCCCTGAAACGGAGGGAATGAGCTGTCCAATCACGATACCTCGTAAATGACCAAAATGCCCTAAACATCTAAAATGATTAAAAAATACACCTTAACTTCACTAAAATGACCAAAATGCCCTAAAATCCACTAGAATGACCAAAAAACACTTGAAACCGACCAAATTATCCCCAAAATCTAAAAAATGAACAAAATACCCCTGAAACCTTAAATGACCAAAAATAACCAAAAACCTATAAAATGACCAAGAAAATACCCAAACCACTAAAATGATTAGTATTCCCTTGAAATCTGTAACATAACCAAAATTAATTAAAATATTTAACATGACCAAAACACTCTTTTAACTGCTAAAATGGTCAAAAAAATTACACTCAAACCTCCAAAATAACCACAATACCCCCGAAACCACTTAATGACACTATATAACCCGGAACTTTTGGTTATTTTGAAGGTTTTAAGTATTTTAGGCTCGTTTAAAAGTTTCAAGGTATTTAGTCATTTAGATGGTTTTGGGATATTTTGGTCATTTTCGAGCTTTCAAGTTTTGTGCTCATTCTAGTGGATTTGATTTCATTTTGGTCATTTTAGAGATTTCGGGGTATCATTTTAGCGATTTTGCAGTATTTTGGTCATTTTAGAGGTCTCAAGGTCTTTTTACTCATTCTAGAGGAATTGAAGGCATTTTGGTCATTTTATGATTTTGGTGGTATCATTTTAATCCTTTTATAGGTTTTGGGATATTTTTTTCTCTTCTAGAGTTTTTGGGGTATTTTTGGTCATTTGAGCAATTTCGCAGTATTTTGGTGATTTTAGAGGTTTTACAGTCTTTTTGTTCATTATAGAGGAATTGGGGGCAATTTGGTCATTTTGTGATTTTGGGGGTATCATTTTAATCCTTTTAATTTGGGGTATATTTTGCCTTTTATAGTTTTCGGGGTATTTTTGGTCATTTGAGAGGTTTTGGGATAATTTTGTCATTCAAGTGGTTTCGATGCATTTTTTTGTTATTCTGAAGTTTTGGGGCATTTTGTTCATTTTAATGGTTTCGGGTGGGGAAAGGGGGGGTAATTTTGGTCATTCTAGTGATTTTAGGGGTATTTTTGTTATTATAGTGGCTTCTGGATTATTTTCATCATTTTAGAAGTTTTGAGATATTTGTTTTTTTGACATTTTTCAGGTTTTAGGGTATTTTTCATCATTTTGGACATATGAAGGTATTTTTACACATTTTAGATGTTTTGGGGAATTTCGGTCATTTTATAAGTTTCATGGTATTTTGGACGTTTGTGAGGTTTCAGGGATATTTTAGTAATTTATTAGGTTTATGGGGGTATTTTCGTTATTTTAGAGGTTTTGGGGTATGTTCGTTTGAGAGATTTTGAGTCTATTTTCTCGAAGGTTTACAGCTATTTTGGTCATTTTCGGAGGTTTCAAGGGTATTTTGGGGTTTCAACGACATTTTGGTCATAAAAGAACCCCAATACCTCTAGAATGACCAAAACACCCCTGAAACAGCAGGAATTAGCTGTCCAATCACGATACCTCGTAAACGACCAAAATGCCCCAAACATCTAAAATGTTTTAAAAATACACCTTGTGATGCGAACCTCAATTGACACACTTTGAGCCCTAACAAATAATATTGGAATACTTGCCCCAAGAAAGTTAAAATTCAGAATTTGATAGAAACCCTGACCCAACGTTTATAAATGAAACGCGAACCGAATGTATAAGTAACAGACCCTGACCCAATGATTATAACTAAATCACGAACTGGAAGTATAAAATTTGAACGCCACAAGGAAGAATCCTTGATAAGTTCACAGTTCTTAAAGAACCAAGAGAAAAAGCAAACCTCACATTTTTCTGATTTTTATTCAATAATCCTCCATTACAATGAGTGCATATAAGACATGACTGAAAATAGGAAAATATAAAATATATAATTAAATAAAAAAAACGTACTAAATAATAAAAGCCTAAATTAATCCACACCATAAATCACGCACAATTAAGCCAGATCAGCCCTCAGTAGCTTGGATTAAATTTATAATGCCTTCATCTTCCTTTGGGCCAAGCTTGGAATGTCCAGTGTTAGAATCAGCCCAAATCTCTTGAATCAACCTATTAAGTGCATCTTTGCCCTTCTTGGATCTTGCTCTAGTAATAGGCCTAACTGGAACATGCAATAGATCCTTTAATGCTTGTTGATTCTCATCATTTAGATTTTGGGGGTATTTTTGTCGGTATCAAGTTCTTTTGGTCATTCTAGAGGATTTTAGGGGATTTTGTGCTTTTTAGCAATGTTGAGGCTTAATTTTTTAATCACTTTAGATACCCCTAAAACCTCTAAAATGACAAAAATACCCTTAGAACTTCCAAAATGACTAAAATGTACTACGAAAATCCAAAATATCCAAAAAATCTATAAAATGACTAAAACGCCCTCAAAATCGGCAAAACAGCCACAATAGCTCAAAATCAAGCAAAATACCCTCGAAACCTATGAAAATGACCAATATAACCCTAAACCTCACCAAAATACACTAGATACCTCTAAAATGACCAAAATTTCCCAAAACATGTAAAATTAGTGAAAATACCTTGATACTTCTAAAATGACGAAAAATACTCTAAAACCTGAAAAATGACAAAAAAGAAATATCTTGAAATCTCTAAAACGACCAAAATACTTTCGAAACCACTAAAATGACCAAAATACTTTCGAAACCACTAAAATGACCAATATTCCCGAAAATCTCTAAAATGACGGAAAATACTCTAAAACCACTAGAATGACCAAAATACCTTCAAAACCTCATAAATGACCAAAATACCTCTAAAACCCCTTAAATGACAAAAACAATCTTGAAACCACTATAATAACAAAAATACCCTTGAAATCACTAGAATGACAAAAATTACCAACCCCCCCCCCCCACCCGAAAACATTAAATCGAAAAAATTGCCCCAAAACTTCAGAACAACCAAAAATACTTCGAAACCACTTGAATGACAAAATTATCGCGAAACATCTCAAATGATCAAAAAAACCTCAAAAACAGTAAAAAAAAAAAAAAAAAAAAAACAAACAACCTATAAACTCTAAAAGACAAAGAAACACCCCAAAACCTATAAAAGGATTAAAATGATACCCCCAAAATCACAGAATGACCAAAAAATGACATCAAATCCTCTAGAACGAGCACAAAAACCTAAAACCTTAAAAATGACCAAAATATCCCAAAGCCATCTTGAAACTTTTAAATAGGCCTAAAATACTCAAAACCTTCAATATAACCAAAATTTTCAAGTTATATTGTGTCATTAAGTGGTTTCACAGCTATTGTGATCATTTTTTAGGTTTTAGGATATTTTTTCACTATTTTAGAGTTTAGCTAGTATTTTGATCATTTTAAATATTTTAATATATTTTGGACATTTTACAAATTTAAAGGGAATACCGGTGATTTTAGAGGTTTGGTTATTCTAAACAATTTTAGGGCATTTTGGTCATTTAGCGATGTCGAGGTGTATTTTTTAATCATTTTAGATATTTGGGGCATGTTTGGTTATTTTAGTCATTTTAGAAATTTTGGGGCAATTTTGGTCAATTGAGAGGTTTTGGGATTTTTTTTTTTTTTTTACATTTTGTGGTTTTGGTGTATTTTAGTGATTTTAGTGAATTATTGGCCATTCTAGTGATTTCAAGGGTATTTTTTTGTCAAAATTTCCAGACTAAAAAAAAATGATCAAAATACCCCCCAAAACTTTTAAAATAATCAAAATACCATTGCAACCTCAGAACAAAGCAAAATACCCTCGAAACCTATGAAAATGACCAAAATAACCCTAAACCTTAGCCAAAATACATTCGAAATCTTTCAAACGAGCAAATTACCCCTTGAAACCTTAAAAATGACCAAAATCTACCCAAAACCTGTAAAATGTTGAAAATACCCCCAAAACCAAATAAATTACTAAAATAACCCTGAAACCTCACAAACAACCAAAATACCATGAAACCTATAAAATGACCAAATTTCCCCAAAACATCTAAAATGAGTAAAAATACCTTGATACCTCTAAAATGATGAAAAATACCCTAAAACCTGAAAAAACAACAACAAAAAATATCTTGAAACCACTAAAATGACCAAAATACCCAGAAATCTCTAAAAAAGCAAAAAATCCTCTGAAACCACTAGAATGACCAAAATACCTTCAAAACCTCATAAATGACCAAAATCAACCCCCCATTAAAATGAACAAACTGCCCCAAAACTTTAGAACAACAAAAAATACATCTAAAATCACCAAAATACTATGAAATCGCTAAAATAATCAAAAATACCCTAAAACCTGTAAAATGATTGAAATACCCCCAAAATCGTAAAAATGACCGAATGACATCAAATCCTCTAGAAAGAGCACGAAAATCGAAAACCTCGAAAATGACTAAAATATCCCAAAACCATCTAAATATCTTGAAACTTTTAAGCAGGCCTAAAATACTCGAGGTATTGTGGTCATTTTTGAGGTTTTAGGATATTTTGTGTCTATTTTGGTCATTTTAAATATTTTAATATATTTTGCTCATTTTAAAGATTTCAAGGGAATACCGATCAATTTAGTGGTTTGGGTTTTTTTTTTTTTTTTTTTTTGGTCATTTCATAGGTTTTTGGTTATTTTCACTAGTTTAGAGGTTTGTGGGCATTTTTGTCATTTAATGTTTCAGGTATATTTTGTTCATTTTTTAGATTTTGGTGGTATTTTGACATTTAAAGTGTTTTTTGGTCATTCTAAAGGATTTTAGGGCATTTTGGTCATTCTCGAGGTGTATTTTTTTAATCATTTTAGCTGTTTGGGGGCATTTTGGTCGTTTATGAGGTATTGTGATTAAATAACTCATTTCCACCATTCCAAAGATGTTTTGGTCATTCTAGAGGTATTGGGGTTATTTTAGTCATTTTAGAGATTTTGGGGCTATTTTGGTCAATTAAGAGGTTTCGAGTGTTTTTTTTTTTTTTTTTTTTTTATTTTATGTTTTGTGGTTTTGCGGGTATTGTGGCAATTTTGGTGATTTTGGGGGCATATTGGCCGTTCTAGTGATATCAAGGGTATTTTTGTCAAAATTTCGTAGACTAAAAAAAAAAAATTTATTTTACTCGTGAGAATTGCCAAAATTTCAAAAAAACCTTTAAATAATACCCCAAAACCTCTAAAATGACAAAAATATCATTGAAACCTCAAAATCAAGCAAAATACACTTGAAACTTCTGAAAATGGTCAAAATACACTAGATATCTCTCAAACTAACTCATTACCCTTGAAACCTTAAAAATGATCAAAATACCCCCCAAAACCTCTAAAACGACGAAAATACCCCCCCCAAACCTAATAAATTACAAAAATAACTCTGAAACCTCACAAACGACCAAAATGCCATGAAACCTATAAAATGACCAAAATTCCCCAAAACCTCTAAAATGACAAAAATACCCCCCCCCCCCCCCCACCCAAAACCTAATAAATTACAAAAATAACTCTGAAACCTCACAAACAACCAAAATGCCATGAAACCTATAAAATGACCAAAATTTCCCAAAACATCTAAAATGAGTAAAAATACCTTGATATCTTTAAAATGATGAAAAATACCCAATACCCTGAAAAATGACAAAAAACAAATATCTCAAAACCTCTAAAATGACAAAAATACCAAAATACCTTCAAAATCTCAAAACTGACTAAAATACCTCTAAAACCTTTAAAATGACAAAAATAATCCAGAAACCACGATAATAACAAAACTACCCACCCGAAACCATTAAAATGAAAAAATGCCCCAAAACTTCAGAACAACCAAAAATACATTGAAACCACTTGAATGAGCAATTTATCCCCAAAACCTCTCAAATGGCCGAAAATGCCTCGAAAACTGAAAAATACAAAAAAAAAAAAAAAAAATCCCAAAACCTGTAAAAGGATTAAATTGATACTCCCAAAATCACAAAAATGCCTTCAATTCCTCTAGAATGAGCAAAAAGACCCAGAAACCTCTAAAATGATCAAAATACTACGAAATCGCTAAAATGATAAAAAATATATATATATAAATAAATAAATAAATAAAAAATGACCAAAATGACATCAAATCCATTAGAATGAGCACGAAAACCTAAAACCTCGAAAACGACCAAAACCTTCAAAATAACCGAAACCTTCAAAATACTCGAAAGCTTCGGGTTATAGTGTCATTTTTGAGGTTTTAGCAGTATTGTGGTCATTTTTGAGGTTTTAGTATATTTTTTGACCATTTTAGAGGTAAAATATTGGTCATTTTATAGATTTCAACGAAATACCGATCATTTTAGAAGTCTGGGTATTTTTCTTGGCCATTTTATAGGTTTTTGGTTATTTTGGTCAGGTTAGAGGTTTCGTGGGCAATTTTGATCATTTGAGGTTTCGAGGGTATTTTGTTCATTTTTTAGATTTTGGGGGTATTTTAGTCAATTTCAAGCTTTTTTGGTCATTCTAGAGGATTTTAGGGCATTTTGGTGGATTTTGACAATGTCAAGGTGTACTTTTTAATCATTTTAGATGTATGAGGCAAGTTGGTAATCTACGAGGTATCGTGATTTGACAGCCCATTCTAGCCGTTTCAGGGGTGTTTTGGTCATTTTAGGGATTATGGGGTTATTTTAGTAATTTTAGAGATTTTATGGCTATTTTGGTCAATTAAGACGTTTTGGGGGGTTTTTTTTTTTTACGTTTTGTGGTTTTGGGGGTATTATAGTTATTTTGGTGATTTTGAGGGTATATTTGCGATTCTAGTGATTTCAAGGGTATTTTTACCAAAATTCCCAAACTAAAAAAAAAAATTTATTTTACTCGTGAGACTTACCCTTAGAACTTCCAAAATGACTAAAATGCACCATGAATATCCAAAATATCCCAAAAACCTAAAAAAAGATCAAAATGCCCCCAAAACCTGCAAAATGACCACAATACCCCCCAAAACCTTTAAAGTGACCAAAATACCGTGGCAGCTTCAAAATCAAGAAAAATACCTCAAAACCTCTGAAAATGACCTAAATAACCCTAAACCTTAGCCAAAATACACTCGAAATCTCTCAAACGAAAAAATTACCCTTGAAACCAAATAAATTACTAAAAGAACCAGGAACCCTTACAAATGACCAAAATACCTTGAAACCTAAAATGACCAAAATTTCCCAAAACATCTAAAATGAGTAAAAATACCTTGATACCTCTAAAATGGCGAAAAATACCCTAAAACCTGAAAAATGACACCAAAAAAAAAAAACTCGAAACCTCTAAAATGACCAAAATACCCTGAAATCTCTAAAATGGCGAAAGTACTCTGAAACCACTAGAATGACCAAAATACCTTCAAAACCTTAGAAATGACCAAAATACATCTAAAAACTCTAAAATGACGAAAATAATCCTGTAACCACTATAATAACAAAAATACCACTGAAATCACTAGAATAACCAAAATTCCCCCCCCCCCCCCCCCCACACACCCGAAACCATTAAAATGAACAAAATGCCCCAAAACGTCGAAACAACCAAAAATACATCAAAACCAACTGAATGCTCAAATTATTTCGAAACCTCTTAAATGACCAAAAATACCACAAAACCTGGAAAATGATTAAAATGATATCCCCAAATTTACAAAATGCCCTCAATTCCTCTAGAATGAGCAAAAAGACCCTGAAACTTCTAAAATGACCAAAATACTGCGAAATCGCTAAAATGATCAAAAATACCCCGAAACCTGTAAAATGATTAAAATACCCCAAAAATCGCAAAAATGACCAAAATGACATCAAATCCTCTAGAATGAACACGAAAACTTGAAATCTCAAAAATGACCAAAATATCCTAAAACCATCTAAAAGACTAAATACCTTGAATCTTTTAAACGGGCCTAAAATACTCGAAATCTTCAAAAAGAACCAAAATTTTGGGTTATATTGTGTTATTAAGTGGTTTCAGGGGTATTGTTGTCATTTTTGAGGTTTTAGGATATTTTTTGACCATTTTAGGGGTTAAAGAGTATTTTGGTCATTTTAAATATTTTAATATATTTTGGTCATTTTACAAATTTTAAGGGAATACCAGTCATTTTAGAGGTTTGGGTTTTTTTTTTTTTGGGTCATTTTATAGGTTTTTGCTTCTTTTTGGCCAATTTAGAGGTTTCGTGGGCATTTTTAGTCATTTGAGGTTTCAAGAGTATTTTGGTCATTCTAGAGGATTTTAGGACATTTTGGTCATTTTACCGATGTCGAGGTGTATTTTTAATCATTTTAGATGTTTGAGGCATTTTGGTCATTTACGAGGTATCGTGATTTGACAGCTCATTTCAGCCGTTTCAGGGGTGTTTTGGTCATTTTAGAGTAATGAGAATCAACAAGCATTAAAGGATCCATTACTTGTTCCAGTTGAGCCTATTACAAGAGCAAAATCCAAGAAGATCAAAGAAGCACTTAATGGGCTGATTGAAGAGATTTGGGCTGATTCTAACACAGGACATTCCAAGCTTGGCCCAAAGGAAGATGGAGGCGTAATAAATTTAATCCAAGCTAATTAGGGCTGATCTGGCATAATTGGGCGTGATTTATGGTGTGGATTAATGGCTGATTGATTTTCCAGCTCCACACCAATTAATAGATATTTTCCTATTCTGGAGTTGCTAATTTCAGACCAAATCCACCTTAATTTTAAACTTCTATTATTTAGAACTTTTTTTTTAGCTATTTTCCTATTTTGGAGCTGCTAATTTCAGACCAAATCAACTTTAATTTAGACTTTTATTATTTAGTATGTTTTTTTGTATTTTCCTTTTTTTAGTCATGTCATATAAATAACATGCACTCATTGTAATGGAGGAATTATTGAATAAAAGTCAGAAAAACGTGAGGTTTTGCTTCTTCTTCTTTCGATTCTTCAAGAACTGTGAACTTATCAGGGATTCTTCCTTGTGGCGTTCAAAATTTATACATTCGGTTCGTGATTCAGTTGTAATCATTAGGTCGATGTCTGTTACTTATACCTCTAGTTTGCATTTCATTTATAAGCGTTGGATTGGGGGTTCTATCAAAATCTGAATTTTAGCTTTCTTGGACAAATATTCTAATATTATTTGTTAGGTCTCAAAGCGTGTCGATTGAGGTTCGCAGCATAGTGGTTTTGGGGTTATTTTTAGTCAATTTAGATATTTTGGGGCTATTTTGATCAATTAAGAGGTTTCAAGGTTTTTTTTTTTTTTTTTTTTTTTTTTTTTTTTTTTTTTTTTACGTTTTGTGGTTTTGGGGGTATTTTGTTAATTTTGGTGGTTTTGGGGGGTATATTGGCCATTCTAGTGATTTAAAGGGTATTTTTGTTAAAATTTCCTAGACTAAAAAAATATATATATATTTTACTCGTGAGAGTTACCAAATATCAAAAACAAAAACCTTTAATTACCCCAAAACGTCTAAAATTACCAAAATACCCATAGAACTTCCAAAATGACTAAAATGCACCATGAATGTCTAAAATATCCCAAAAATCAAGATTTCCAAAAATCATACATCCATATCTAAACTAAGGGCATTTGGCCATGCCTCATCCATTTTGAAAAAAAGAAATCGTATTTTCCACAAATATCAAGGTTTTCAAAAGTCATGCATCAATTCGCAAGCTAGGGGCATTCGGTCATATCTCATTCATTTTAAATATATAAATATATATATATATATATCATCATCATCATCAGCAGCATCATCTTTTTCCAAAAAAATTCAAGATTTCCAAAAATCATGCATCCATTTCTAAACTAGGGGTATTCGGCCAAGCCTCATCCATTTTGAAAAAAAAAAATCATCTTTTCCTCAAAAGTCAAGGTTTTCAAAATCATGCTTCAATTTGTAGACTAGGAGCATTCAGCTATGCCTCACTCAGGTAAGATCACCCATGTCAAATCCTATCAAGTAAATTCAAATCTTTACACCACAAAGCTTCATCAGGTAAACTGTAAACTTTTCTGCAAGCTCTTACAAGAGTAAGTCCATACATATCAATGCCATGGAAATGAAAATTTGAAAATGGGTTTCGAAAAATGTGTTTTGCAAAAATGGTCAAGAACTCAAGGATCTGAAAAGATATTTTGAGAGATGGAAGAAATCAAGTTTGGAAACCTAGAGAAGTGATTTTCTAAGCAAGAAATGGTGTGGAAATGAAGAAAGTACAAAAGGAAGAAGCTTGTGAAGAGTGGCAATAGAGGAAGAAGAGAGAGTGATGAAGAAAAGCAAAAAAAAAAAGAAAAAAAAAAAAAAGAAAGGAGGATGAAGACATAAAAAGGGGGCCAAAATTCGGCCCCCCTTCTTTAAAATCCTACATGAGTTGCTGAGTCAACTCATACTCATCATCAAAAAAATAATAAAAATTTTGTTTTTTTTTTTATTAATGAATGAATGATAAAAATAAAAAAATAATAAATAAAAATTTTCAAGGATTTCAAAATAATAGATGGTGTCAATTTCAAGAAAATTTCAAATTTTGAAGGAAGAAAAAAAAAATTTCAAGGACGTCCGAGAATAAATGGTTTCATTTTTCAAAGAGTATTTCAAATTTCAAAATAAAAATGATGAAGAAAAAATTTTCAAAGGACCCCAAAAATTAATGGTTTTTCCTTTTGAAGAAGAAATTCAAGTCTCAAAGCAAAATAAAAAAGAGGGGAAGGAAGAAGAAGAAAAATTGCACATCTCAAATAATGGAACAATAAAGCACTAATCACTTAAATTATAATTTGAGACTTTGGACTTTTTCAGGCAAAGCTCAGATAATTCAGACCGAGATGGAGATAGCTCTCGGTCACCTCAAATGACTCAAACCGAGATAGAGATAGCTCTCAATCGCCCCAGATTCAGATCGAGATAGAGATGGCTCTCAATCACCCCAAATTCAACCCGAGATGGAGATAGCTCTCAATTGCCCCAGATTCAGACCGAGATAGAGATAGCTCTCAGTCGGCCTTAGATTTTTAGACCGAGATAAAGATAGCTCTCAGTCGCCTCAGATTTTCAAACCGAGATAGAGATAGCTCTCAGTCACCCCAGATTCAGACCGAGATAAAGATAGCTCTCAGTCGCCTCAGATATTCAGACCGAGATGGAGATAACTCTCAGTCGCCCCAAATTCAGACCGAGATGGAGATAGCTCTCAGTCACCCCAGATTTTCAGACCGAGATAAAGATAGCTCTCAATAGCCCCAAATTCAAACCGAGATAGAGATAGCTCTTAGTCGCCTCAAATGATTCAAACTGAGATAGAGATAGCTCTCAGTCTTCTCAGATTCAGACCGAGATAGAGATAGCTCCCAGTCGCCCCAGATTCAGATCAAGATAGAGATAGCTCTAAGTCACCTCAAATGATTCAAACTGAGATAGAGATAGCTCTTAGTCGCCTCAGATTCAGATCGACATAGAGATAGCTCTCAGTCGCCCAAGATTCAGATTGAGATAGAGATAGCTCTTAGTCGCCTCAAATGATTCAAATTGAGATAGAGATAGCTCTTAGTTACCTCAAATGATTCAGACCAAGATAGAGATAGCTCTCAATCACCCCAGATTCAGACCGAGATAGAGATAGCTCTCAGTCGCCCTCAGTTTTTCAGACCGAGATAGAGATAGCTCTCAGTCGCCCAAGAAAGCTAAAATTCAGATTTTGATAGAAACCCCAACCCAACGTTTATAAATGAAATGCAAACTAAAGGTATAAGTAACAGACCTCGACCCAATGATTATAACTGAATCATGAACAGAATGTATAAAATTTGAACGCCATAAGGAAGAATCCCTAATAAGTTCATAGTTCTTGAAGAACCAAAAGAAGAAGCAAAACCTCATGTTTTTTTATTTTTATTCAATAATCCTCTATTACAATGAGTGCATGCTATTTATAAGACATGACTGAAAATAGGAAAATTTTTTTTTTTTTTTAAAACGTACTAAATAATAGAAGCCTAAATTAAGATTGATTTGGTCTGAAATTAGCAGCTCCAAAATAAGAAAATAGCTAAAAATGTACTAAATAATTTAAGCCTAAAATTAAGATGGATTTGGTCTGAAATTAGTAGCCCCAGAATAGGAAAAATATCTATTAATTGGGATGGAACTGGAAAGTCAATCAGCCATTAATCCACACCATAAATCACGCCCAATTAAGCCAGATCAGCCCTATCAATAACTTGGATTAAATTTATTACACCTTCCTCTTCCTTTGGGCCAAGCTTGAAATGTCCTGTGTTAGAATCAGCCCAAATCTCTTGAATCAGCCCATTAAGTGCTTCTTTGATCTTCTTGGATATTGCTCTAGTAATAGGGCCCAACTGGAAAATGCAATGGATCCTTTAATGGTGCTTGTATCATCTCATCATTCCCCCTCTCTTCAAAAGGATTCGTCCTTGAATCGTCACCTTCATCAAAAGGAGAAAGATCAAAAACATTAAATGTAACACTAATGTTATACTCACCTAGAAGGTCCAACTTGTATGCATTATCATTGATTCTCGCAAGGACTTGAAATGGACCGTCCCCTCTAGAATGTAGCTTAGGCCGCCTACGGGGCTGGAAATCTTTCCTTTCTTATATGTGTTGGATATATTTTAACAATTTATTTTTGTAATAAAGCAAAAGGAACAATACAGAGATCTAAAAATAAGTAAAAACACAAATAGATGTGATAGGTAACAGCAATAAATAAACACTGAATATATATAAGAAGAAATCTGCAAATAATTAAAACTTACAGACCAAATGCATGAAAGATGAATAATTCAGATCAAGTCTTGTGTTTAACACAATCTCCTTAATGCAAATTTCGCTCCTCACACAATCTATGGTGCTTTGAGACTCACGAATGTCTGCCTCCCAGGATAAAATGATCTACAGCATGGAGAAGAAGCACACGAGATCCGTACTCTGCAAACTACTCTATCTCTTTCTCTCCCTTTGACTCCCATGAATGCACAAAAATATTCTCTCAAGGAGAGTTTCTCTAAAAGTTATACTTCATGAATGAGGGACTATGAAATTATACATAACTTAAAACAAAGACACTATTTCAGAGATAACTGTTGTATACAGACTTACTGACTCAAAAATAAAATAATAAAATAATACTATTAATTGGATAAGTGGGCCTAGTCCACACGTGCCTAAAACCCAACCCAATATCCAGCCCAAAACTCATATTCTCTATCATTTCCAATGTGGGATTTAAGGATTTTCACCACTTTAATATCATGTTCAAGTGGTCACATTAGGAGTCAATTTCTTATTCACTCCATACTAACAATATGCACCCAAACCCAATCACTCGATTTAAAGAGGACTTGTCGACGGCCCTTATTGGCTTTGGTCACATATTGCTCATTTTCTTTTCTATATGTTGCCATACACCTTCATGGAGTTTCTTCACCATCTCAGCCTTCTTTTGACCATTCAAACTAGTCATTTCATTAACTGGTAAAGGCAGAAAATCCAGAGTTAGTGGATTAAAACCAAAAACAATCTCAAATGGTGAAAAATTAGTAGTAGAATGAACACTCTGATTATATGCAAACTCAATGAAAGGCAAACAATCCTCCAAATTTTTCAAGTTCTTCTGAATTATAGTACGCAACAAAGTAGATAAAGTTCTATTCACTACCTCAGTTTGTCCATCCGTTTGGGGGTGACAAGTAGTCGAAAACAATAGTTTAGTCCCCAACATTCCCCAAAAGACTTTACAAAAATAGCTAAGGAACTTAACATCACGATCAGACACAATACTCCTAGGAATACCATGGAGCCGTGCTATCTCTCTAAAGAACAAATCAGCGATGTGGGTTGCATCATCGGTTTTACGACAAGATAGGAAATGTGCCATCTTAGAAAACCTATTAACAACCACAAAAATTGAATCCCTACCTTTCCTTGACCTAGGCAAGTCTAAAACAAAATCCATAGAAATATCGACTCAAGGTGCACTAGGTACGGGCAGAGGAGTGTACAATTCATGTGGTAAGACTCTAGATTTGGCCTGCCTATAGGTAATGCATCTAGCACAAACTCTCTCCACATCACGTTTCATCTTTGGCCAAAAAAATGTTTATGTAACACGTCTAAAGTCTTCCTTACACCAAAATGACCCATTAAACCACCTCCATATGCTTCACGCACAAGCAACTCACGCACAAAACTATTACGCACACAAAGTCTATCCTCTCTAAACAGGTACCCATCTAGTCTATAGAATTTACCAAACACTGCTTTCTCACACGCTCCACCACTGCAACTTACACAGTCTAAGGTGTTTCAAGGTAGGTAAATTCAAATTTTCAACTAAAGTAGTGCTAGCCACATTAGTACAACTCCCCCCCATCAATGATCATACCAAACACCTTGTTGTTGATGTGTCATCTAGTATGAAAAATGTTCTCCCTTTGTTGTTCCATGTCATCCTATTTGACTTGGGCACTTACAGCACACCTAGCCACAAGTGACTCACCCTCCACTGGATACTCTACATCATCGTCACAAGCATCCTCAGGTGATTGCATCTGGTCATCATCGCCCTCGCTTTTGGTTTTCACCTTTCAATCAACACGTGCGATCATGGTCCTCTTATTTGGGCATTGTGAAGCTATATGACCTACTCCCAAATAATGAAAACATTTAATACCATGATTACGAGTTTAGGAGTCAGTTTTACCTTTGTTGACATTGGGAACTTCTTCTATCCTTTTTGGTGGTTCAGTTTTGGACTTAAAAACAGCCCCTTCGTCTTTCCTCCCATTCGACCTCCATGAAGCAGAGGAGCCCGGATTTTGAAATGACCGAGTTCCTTCCTTTTAAGCTGCAGTTCCACCTTTATTGCCATGTGCACCATGTCCTCCAACTCCACGTAGCGTTGCAACTCCACCATGTTGGCAATGTCTCGATTTTGCCCATTCAAAAACCTCGCTATAATATCGTCATTTTGATGTTTCCTAGGTTTTCGTTAGTCCCATCTTGCCATCTCAGATCTCTTCGGAAACCTCTACCACGCCTTTCTCCCCTTGGCACAAATCTGCCCTCATTGTTCAATGAAGCTTAATACTCTTCATCTTCGAACTCATCTTCGTGGTCGTCAACAGAATCATCCACACGCGCACGCCTTTCTTGCCTTCTAGCATTAGGGACTCTTTGGGGACGCTCCTCATGCAAAG
>JARYZH020000369.1:152500-273137 GCA_030021035.2 Notholithocarpus densiflorus
TGTTGATTCTCATCACCTTCAAAACCTCAAAAATGACCAAAATACCTCTAAAATGACGAAAATAATCTTGAAACCACTATAATAACAAAAATACCTCTGAAATCATTAGAATGACCAAAATAACCCCACCCCCCCCCCCCCCTCCACAACCCGAAACCATTAAAATGAACAAAATGCCCCAAAACTTCAGAACAACCAAAAATACATCAAAACCACTTGAATGACCAAATTATCCCAAAACCTCTCAAATGACCAAAAATACCTCAAAAATAGTAAAAATGACAAAAATACCCCAAAAACTCTAAAAGAAAAAAATACCCCAAAACCTATAAAAGAATTAAAATGATACCCCCAAAATCACAAAATTACCAAAATGCCCTCAATTTCTCTAGAATGAGCAAAAAGACCCTGAAACCTCTAAAATAACCAAAATACTGCGAAATCGCTAAAATGATCAAAAATATCCCCAAACCTATAAAATGATTGAAATACCCCCAAAATGGCAAAAATGACCAAAATGATATCAAATCCTCTAGAACGAGCACGAAAACCTAAAACCTCGAAAATGACCAAAATATCTCAAAACCATCTAAATGACTAAATACCTTGAAACTTTTAAACAGGCCTAAAATACTCGAAACCTTCAAAATGACCAAACTTTTCGGGTTATATTGTGACATTAAGTGGTTTTAGGGGTATTATGGTCATTTTTGAGATTTTAGGATATTTTTTGACCATTTTGGAGGTTAAAGAGTATTTTGGTCATTTTTTATATTTTAATATATTTTGGTCATTTTACAGATTTAAAGGAAATACCGGTCGTGGGCATTTTTGGTCATTTGAGGTTTTAGGGATATTTTGTTCATTTTTTAGATTTTGGGTGTATTTTGGTCTGTTTCAAGTTTTTTTGGTCATTCTAGAGGATTTTAGGGCATTTTGGTCATTTTAGTGATGTCTATGTGTATTTTTTAATCATTTTAGATATTTGGGGCATTTTGGTCATTTACGAGGTATCGAGATTTAATAGCTCATTACAGCCATTTCAGGGGTGTTTTGGTCATTTTAGAGATATTGGGGTTATTTTAGTCATTTTAGAGATTTTGGGGCTATTTTGGTCAATTAAGAGGTTTTGGGGGTTTTTTTTTTACGTTTTGTGGTTTTGGGGGTATTTTAGTAATTTTGGTGATTTTGGGGGTATTTTAGTAATTTTGGTGATTTTGGGGGTATATTGGCCATTCTAGTGATTTCAATAGTATTTTTGTCAAAATTTCCCAAACTAAAAAAAAAAAAATTATTTTACTCATGAGACTTACCAAAATATCAAAAAAACCTTTAAATACCCCAAAACTTCTAAAATTACCAAAATACTCTTAGAACTTCCAAAATGACTAAAATGCACCATGAATGTCCAAAATATCCCAAAAACCTGAAAAATAACCAAAACGCCCCCAAAACCTGCAAAACAACCACAATACCTCCCAAAACTTTTAAAATGACCAAAATACCCTTGAAACCTCAAAATCAAGCACAATACCCTCGAAATCTCTAAAAATGACCAAATAACCCTAAACCTTAGCCAAAATACACTCGAAATCTCTCAAACGAACAAATTACCCTTGAAACCTTAAAAATGTCCAAAATACCCCAAAACCTCTAAAATGACGAAAATACCCCAAAAACCTAATAAATTACTATAATAACCCTGAAACCTAACAAACGCCCAAAATACCATGAAACCTATAAAATGACCAAAATTCCCCAAAACATCTAAAATGAGAAAAAATACCTTGATACCTCTAAAATGACGAAAAATACCCTAAAACCTGAAAAATGACAACAACAAAAAAACAAATATCTCAAAACCTCTAAAATGACCAAAATACCCCGAAATCTCTAAAATAATGAAAAATACTATGAAACCACTAGAATGACCAAAATACCTTCGAAATCTTTAAAATGACCAAAATATCTTGATATTTTATAGGTTTTTGGTTATTTTGGCCAGTTTAGAGGTTTCGTGGGCATTTTTGGTTATTTGATATTTCAGGGATATTTTGTTCATTTTTTAGATTTTGGAAGTATTTTGGTCGATTTCAAGTTTTTTTGGTCATTCTAGAGGATTTTAGGGCATTTAAATTAAACCCTGAAAAGTAATTGCTAGCATAAAAAATTGATACCAAGCTGAAGGGATATGAAAAGTCACAAATCACAATCATCCAATTCATCCTAATCTGCTAATAAAATCCAATACTTGGTGGAACCGCCCAAAATCATCTTTGCTATCTCTGGTCACCTATGAAACACAAAATAAGCGGTCTTATCAAATAATTAAATGAATAATATTAAAGGATATTCTTCTTAGTATACCATGCTTTAAAAATCTATCAACAAAATTAACAAAATATGAGTGTGTTTGGATACTGCTTATTTTGCTGAAACTGAAAAATTATTGCTGAAAGTACTATAGATAAAGATAAAAGTTAGTTGAAATAGTACAGTAGGACCCATGAATAGTAGCAAAAATAAGCTAAATAGTTAAATAATTTTAATTTTTAATCATAACTCAAACGCACACTATATATTCAACCAATAGCTTTTTGAGTGACTTTTCTCTACTAATAGAAAGATAAAAACATTCCCAAAGCCAAAACCAATCTGCAGAAATCAGTAAAATCTAATCAAACGTATTTAGTTCAAGTACACTTTGAAGGTAATTGAGAAACAGAACCAAAAAAAAAATCATAACTATTGAGAAATGAGAAGCCAAAGAAAACAATAATCAGTCATTAAACCAAAGAATTTTAATTTCAAAAAAAAAAAATGGAGTATAAAAGAAATGGCATTGGTTTTTTTTTTAGATCAAAAGTCCTCGACAACAAAATAAATCAATGTCATTGGGTTTCAAAGCCTTCTCACTGTTATACTATTATTGCATTTTCTTAGAGAGTTTCTATGAAAATTAGAAACTGTCAATAACATTAAATAGAAATTACAAAACAAATTTCATCAAAATTGTGGTGTAATTTCATCAAAAAAAAAAAAATTTGTAGTGGAACATACTTTTGGCTCTGAGGATTTATAATAAACATAGTTAGAATCATGTTTTGAAATTTGTCGACTCATTATCAGCATCTTCTGCAATAACAGAAAAGTAAGTCCACATGGAGCACATTTAAAACAATTGTAAATATGAATTTGACATTTATCAAAATTCATCATCTACCACTGTAAATTGAAGAAGGCCTACAGTATACAGTATACAAATTAACTTTGACACAAATCTAGCAAGACATTTTTTTTGTAGCACTGACATCCCGAATATAAAAGATACCCAAATTTAATCTAGAAAAATATCAAAATTGAAAGTCATTTTATGAAATTTTAGAGGGAGAAGGGAAAAGCAAACTGAGAACGGTGAAGAAAAAAAATAATTAAAAAAAAAAAAAAAAAAAAAAAAAGGAGGGAGAAGGGAAAAGCAAGCATACCAAGAAGGACCAGCAATTGTTGTGAAATTTTTGCATTATTATTTTTTTTTTTTTTTGATAGGTAAGAAAAAGTATATTCAAGAAAACTGCTAGATGCAAATTAGCATCAGCATATCAAAAGTACAAAAAAGATGGAAAAACAAAAAACATAAAAAAAAAAAAAACATAAATTACAAAAAAAAAGAGCTAAAGAAAAGAGAAAGAGAGTCATTAGATGTGAGTCCCCAAGCCCTAACCCAATCAAAAAGGGAACCAGAAAAGAGAGCAAGCATTTGGTCCTCAGATCTATCCAAATCCTCAAACGTCCGCCGATTGCGTTCCCTCCAAATACACCACATCAAACACAACGGAACTAAGTTCCAAATGTAAGAAGAACGCTTCCTCAACCAATTCCACCAACTAAATAGAAAATCTAACACCGTACATGAGAGAACCCATGAAATCCCAAAAATTCTAAAGACAAAGCACCACAGCCGATAAGCCTTTCCACAATGTAACAACAAATGATCCACTATCTCACCACAGCAACGACACATAATGCACCAGTCAACGAAATCAAAGCCCCTAAGCCACAAGTTATCTCCCGTGAGGATCCTATCCTATGCAGCTGTCCAAACAAAGAAAGAGACACGTCGAGGTGCCTTAACCTTCCAAATGCCTTTCCATGGAAAAACAGCAGAAGAAGAACCATGTAACTTATGATAATATGAACGGATAGTAAAATCTCCATTTTTTGTCAACTTCCATTTCAAACGATCACCATCAGTCCCTGAAGGTAAATTGGATGCCAAGAGTCGTAGGAACTCGTCCACCACATCTACCTCCCAATCATTAGGACCCCGATTGAAACGAACATCCCAAGTTCTCCTATCCCCTGCCCCTTGACATATCAAAGATGACTCTACGGAAGCCTATCTGTTTGCAGCAAAATTGTACAAGACTGGAAAAGCCAAATTGAGAGGAAGATCTCCACACTACCTGTCTTTCCATAATTTCACTCTATCCCCCACTCCAACCTTATACTAAACATTTTTGTTAAAAACTCCCCAACCCATCCGGATACTTCTCCACAAACCACAACCATGGCCACCCTTTCCCAACTTAGAGGTCCACCCCCCCCCCCCCTCATTCTTCTCCAAATTTCAAAGCTTCCACCCTCCTCCAAAGCCTATTCTTCTCGATCCCAAAACGCCAAAGCCACTTTCCTAGTAAAGCTTTATTGAAAATGGTCAATTTCCTAATACCCAAACCTCCTTTAGCAATAGGCATACACACCTTATCCCAACCCAATAAATGTGTCTTAGGGTCTCCCCACAGGAAGTCCCTTTGCAACTTCTCAATTTTGTTTGCCACATGTGTAGGGATGGTGAATAGAGATAAAAAATAAAAATAAAATAAGTGGGGAGGCTAGATAGCATGCTTTTAAGCAATGTCAGCCTATCACCTTTCGATAAATACAATTTCTTCCACCCTGCTAGCTTCCGTTCAATTTTTTTCAAAATAGGGTTCCAAATAGAGGGGGACTTATTGGACGCTCCCAACAGCATACCAAGATAAGTCATTGGCAAGGCCCCAACCCTACAACCCAATATCTCTGCCAAAGCATGCACATTATTTACCTCCCTTATAGGAACCATTTCACTTTTAGCTACGTTAACCTTCAGACCAGTCACAGCCTGAAAACAAAGTAGCAGCAGTCGAACATGTAGGACTTGCTCCACCTCTGCATCACAAAACAAGATAGTATCATCCGCAAATAGCAAATGTGAAACACATTCCCCTCTACCCTTCCTACCATCCGCCCTAAAGCCACTAAGTAAACCTGCCCCCTCCGTTCTCTTCACCATCCTACTAAACACCTCCATCATAACTAAAAATAATAAGGGAGAAAATAGATCCCCTTGTCTCAAGCCTCTAGAGCTACCAAAGAAGTCAGTTGGGGACCCATTGACCAACACAGAAAACTGCACTGTAGAGATACAAGTTCGAATCCAGCTACACCATTTCTTCCCAAAGCCCATTTTCTTCAACAACTTCAAAAATGCCTCCCAATTCACATTGTCATAAACTTTCTCAATATCTAACTTACAAATCACCCCCGAAATCTTACTCTTCGTTCTGCTATCAACACACTCATTGGCAATGAGAACTGAATCAAGGATCTGCCTACCTCCCACAAAACTATTCTAAGATTCAAATATCAGTTGATCTAACACCACTTTCAATCTATTTACCAAAACCTTGGCCAAGATTTTATATAAACTCCCCACCAAATTGATAGGTTTGAAATCACGAATGTTAGAGACATCATTCTTCTTAGGAATCAAAGCTATAAAGGTAGCTTTAAGAGATTTCTCAAACTTACAGTGTTGATAGAACTCTTCAAAGACTGCTAAAACATCTCTTTCTACTACTCTCCAGCAATGATGGAAAAATGCCATAGAAAAGCCATCTGGACCTGGAGCTTTATCCCCTTCCATATCTCTGACCACTGATAGAATCTCGTCCTTCTCAAATCTCCTCTTCAACCAGCCCCTCTCCAACTCCCCTATTTGATCAAACTCCAGTCCTTCCACAAAAGGTCTCTACTTCTCAGACTCCTGATAGAGTTTTATAAAATTGAACTACATGAGCAACCACTTCTGCTTCTTCCTCATAAATCACCCAATCCACTTCTAAGAAACTCAAATGGTTTTATACCTTCTATGAGAATTGGCCATCTTGTGGAAGAACTTAGTATTATTATCTCCCTCCTTAATGCATAGCATCCTTGATTTTTGTCTCCATGAAATCTCCTCTAGAGAAAGAAGATGCTTTACTTGCGATCTCACTTCAATCTTCTCATTTCTCTCCGTCTCAGTGAATCCAAGAACCCCTTCCTTAGCATCTAGTAACTCTAGAGCCCCCAATAATTCTTTCTTCTTGCGCCCAACATTACCAAACTCTTGGCAATTCCACTGAATAATGTCTTCTTTCAAAGCTTTCCATTTTTTAGCAAACACATAACTAGGGAGTACTCGAAAAAGAATGGCGATTCCACCATGAATCTACTCTATCAACAAACCCATTCGTTTTCAACCACATATTCTTAAACTGGAAGGGACTTTTCCCCCTTGCTATACCCCTGCCTCCAAAAGAATTGGGAAATGATCTGAAACAGGTCGTAGTAGAATCTGTTGGATCACATCTGGAAAGTGTTGCTCCCAGTCTTGTGACACTAGGGCCCCTGCCTCCTAAAGAATTGGGAAATGATCTGAAACAGGTCGTGGTAAAATCCGTTGGATCACATCCGGAAAGTGTTGCTCCCAGTCCTGTGAGACTAGGGCCCTATCAATCCTAGACACGGATGGCTGGTCAGTACCACTAGACCATGTAAAAAATTCCCTCCCTCCAACGACAAATCTATCAAGTTTAAATCTTCAATAAATTCAGAAAATTTTTCCATAGCCGAAGTAAGCCTAGACCCACCCCTCCGTTCACTAGGAAAACGAACAACATTAAAATCCCCAAAACAACACCAAGGAACATTCCAATACTGCTAAATACCAACCAACTCATTCCACAAATCACCCTTCAAATTGTTATCGTTCGGGCCATACACCCCTGAACATGCCCAAATAAAACCGTCCTCCACACCTTTCCACTAAACCGACACCGAAAACAAGCCCACCAAAACCTCCAACTTTTCTAAAACCCTCTTATCCCACATAATCAAGACCCCACCAACCGTCTGATCAGCATCTAAAGCCACCTAATCCACATACAGACAGCCCCATATGCTACAAACCAGCTGTCTATCTATGCCGGCAAGTTTTGTTTCTTGAACAACATCACACTGCCACTCACGTAACAAGTTTCTCACTACCAGACGTTTTTGGAAGTCATTCAAACCTCTAACATTCCATGAAACTATTTTTAGCTTCATAAAGACTTTTATGGCCCCACAACTGTCTCTACCACACTTCCAACACACTATTTCCTATCATAGTTAATCGTTGAGATTAAATTCCTCAACTCTCTTTTCCCTTTACCCTTGGAGGATGCTACTTTTTGGTTAGCAGCTGCTTTCTTCCGCTGCTGGTTAATAACCTCCATCTCCCTTTCTAGCCTCTGAAGATAAGCAATACACAACTTTTCATGACAATTCACAGAAAGCCCAATCACTTTACTAAAACCTGGGATTTTGTCCTTCACCCATTTAGAGACATCCAACGTACCACCAATATCTAACACCTCAGAATCGTTGTGCACTTCCATCGACAAGGCCAGCCCCGGAGGTAGTAAACAACGGATTACAATCTGCCAAACTCTCTCCTCCTCACCCGAAACCACTTCTGGGAAAGCCACTTCCTCCACCATCGAGACACCCAAAACAGATAGGCCACAATCTGACTTCAGTTCCATCAACGCTAAATTGGGCTGGCCAATCTCACCCATATCTAACGGCCTGGTGCCCTTGTTGTCCGCCCCTTGAATCAATAGCACACTACACTCACTTCCAACTTTATCCACACCACACTATTGACACCAAAATCCACAAAACCCGCAACTGATAGTCTCTTAAGGATATCTGCCAAGAAAATACCCTTCGAGAGTTGCAAGTTTACCATGTCGGTCTTGCTCGGAACCATCGTGAAGTCATCGGAGTTGAACCCATCGGGGGAGCTACCATTTAATTCCATCTGAGCCACTGCGTGACCGTTAGAGTTAAACCCAGCAGAGAAAATGCGATTAATCTCCATCGAAGCCACCACAAGACCGTCGGAGTTGGTCCCAACCTCCAACCCATCCACCGCGGTGCTGTCGAAGCTTTTCGTATCAAGAAAGCTATTAATATCCTCCATCGGCTTTGCCACGAAACCATCGGAGTTGAACCCAACCTCTATCCCAGCCACCATGAGACTATCGGAGCTGATTCCATCAGACCAGCTGCGACTAACGAGCAACATAGGCTCTACCTGTCGCTCAGACACCTTGATAGTGGACATCAATGACTCGGGCTTGTCTGAAGGAGATATCAATGGTGTCACCGAGTGGGCTAGGGGTGTTGGGCTAGTTATAGAAGAGGGCTCGCCCATTTCATAAATACTTGGGCTCAAGAAGCAAACTTCATTAAACTGATTAGAGCCCAAACCAGTTTGAGCCAACATGGGACTCAATCTTTGACCCTGTGACCCACTAGAAGGACCCACCACGTGCTTCCTCTGACTCCTTGTGACCCATTTAGAATTCCTCAATCCACCTTTATTAGAAATCCCTGCAACACACCCAAATTGGTCTGAGCCCATCACAGGATTTTTTTGAACCCGTGACCCACTAGGAGGACCCACCACGTGCTCCCTCTGACTCTTTGTGACCCATTTAGAACTCCTCAGTCCACCTTTATTAGAATTCCATGCAACAATCCTTTTTCCTTCCCCATTCACCTCTACGGTCAAGCCTTCTCCTGTCCCGTAAGAATTCCTCAATTCACGTTCTTTTCCATAAACAGATTCATTCAAATTTGATTTGAATTTCAACGAAAATCTCCTTTTATTTCCTACCAGATTTGTCTCTCCCAAATTAAATTCCACCTTAATGTGCCGAGAAGGCGAGAACCCACATCTCTTCCTCCTAAAGTCGTCAAACCTGGTATGCTCACCGGCATTTCGCTCAACCTCCTCTATTCAATTACTAGGTTCTACTTCTCCCCCCCCCCCCCCCTATTATCCCTAATTGCAGTTTCCCTTTATCATGGGCACTTAACAGATTTGGCTGATTTCTGCCCCTGACCTACACTTGATGCCCACGCACCGTATCGGCAAAAGTTTTAAATGGTTGAACCCCTGATTTATCTTGATGAAGCTGAGCTACAAATTTCGAATGACCAGAACCACCATTCACATAGTTTTCGGGTTCCAACATCTTCCTTAATTCTAACCCAAAAACCCTCCATCCATTCTTTGCTCTGCCTTTTGGAATAATAATGGACCTCCTAGACCCGCCAACTTTAAGTTCAGTCAATACTAGGAACAGGCCAAATGAGTTGGAGCTCCATTGGAGGGTGTAGGCTACATCACCTTCCCTAAACGTATAAAAATACTTCGAACTAATCCCAACGACAATTTGTTCTGTACTCTTCATCAGCCATTGTGCCGCATTCTTACCCATGAAGACCGACTTCATGAAGTACCTACTCCGCTCAAAATCCTTAAAGAAAAATACCGTCCCCCTTCCTCTACCACCAGTTGAAAAAATTTGGATTCAATACAAAAACAGTGAGAACCACCCATAATAGAAAGATCGAAAGAAGAAAGCCGCAAATTTTCTGGCTAATTTGAGGTAGCCGGGCCTCTCAAACATTCAAGGGAGAGCATCAAATAAAGTAAAAATTAGGATCCCATCTTGCTTAACAAACCTATGATGAGATGAGATGAACACTATTTTCGTTGCAGAATCTGATTGAGTTCCAATTATTATGGGAGAACCAAATCATTCCAAAAAAAACCCTCGGATGCCTTCTTCTTGCCAAGGACCAAAATCTGCAAAATAAATTGAACAAGGAATAGTAAAGTATCACAAACAAGGAACAAAACCTGGTAATTTTTGTTCCTCAAGCAATTTTTGTTCCAGAGCTTTAGTTTTTACCACAAAAAAAATAAATAAAAATAAAAATAAAAAGGGTCAGGCTACTGCAAAGAAACACAAAAGTCTTGCTTCCAATAGACAGACAGTAAGTAGAAATCCAAAGTGGACATGGAGAGCAACACGGTAACCAGTTCATATAATATCAAGAAAAAATCAACAAAACAAGACAATATCACAAATGTACAAGCACTACACAAAAGCGCAAGCCCCTAGTGGCATTAACATTGACTTCTCACATGAGCAAACTATAAATAACAAAATCCCAGCTACACAGTTTAGGACAACTTTAAATTACGAGACATTTTAAAAAATAAAAAATAAAGAAAAGAATAAATAGAAAGACTACATTAAAAGCATTTTTCAATGAGAAGCAACAAATTCAAATCAACCTTAGTTAGAGTACCGCAAATGCGTCGCCCCTAGAATTAGGAAACTAATAATGAAGCTAAGAAAACCCAAAACCCAAGCTCCAACAATACAAATATAGATTAAAAAATGATTACAAAGAAAGAACACACACACATATATATAAGAGAAAATCAACAATACCAAAGGGCCAATCAAGTACTTAAGGGAGAATTAGGATCAAACATAAATAAAATCTAAAACAGAGCAGCAAAAAGGTTATTATAAATATCTATAGTCAACAACAAAAATTAAGTCACAAAACCAGAAAATTACCAATATGAGATTGTTCAAAAAACCAAAAAGAATCTTGTTTCAACCCAATGTCACTCAACCAAAGGTTTTTGTTACTCATAAATATCTTAATCTGTTAATTAAACCTTTAAATTTTAGGAAAATGATATTGAAATCAAGAGATAAAGAGAGCTTATTGCCTTCAGTCCCCATCAAAATTTGTACCTAGGCAAATATACCAGCAATAAATTTTTAAAACAAGGGAATTGGGGTAAGTGTCATAGAACCACATATAAATAACAACCTCGAAATATTTTATACTGAACTCCTATGGAAGCATATGCAACGATTAAACTTAAACAATTGCCCAATAACAATAAATCATAATATTAACCAACGCTCCAAAAGGCATAACAGGGGTAACATATTGATGAGCTTAGGTTCTTAAATGTTGTCATAAGTGCAAATCAATGGTAATTAGAAAAGAACCAGGATAAACATGGTGGGAAAAAGTTATCTGAACAAGGAATAGAATCATGTTAGATTGAAAACGTGTTGAACATGAAAACTAGTTACCAAGAAGTGAAATCAAGAAGAGAACCAAATCAACCCAGAAAGCACCTTCAACCAGAATCTATAAAATAAATCGAACAAGGAGTTGTATGGTATCATGTTTGAAGGAACAGTATACTGAAAGAAAATTACAAGTGAATTAAAAAAGAATAAGAGAGGAGTTAATTCAAAAGTTCACCACAAGCTCTGTTTTTCAAGTACAACAAAGTCCAAATTTAAATTTCCCCTCCGGTAGACATATCCAGATCAAAATTATCAAACATTGTCCTCACAAAACAAACATCACAAGCTAATAAAAATGTCATGCTAGGACAAGGATGGTATTTGTCCAATCACTTCCATATAAGGATGACTAGCAAATAAACAAGCATATTACAAGACTATGAATTATGATGCAAATCCAAAAATATAAGTTAAAAGCAATTTAATCCCCAGAAAGCCCAACACACGCCAATCATGCATGACAAGATAAAGCAAACACCAGTATTATCTTTCTCTTGGCAACCATACGAACATCACAACAAAAATGTCATACTAGGACAAGGATGGTATATTTCTAATCACTTCCATATAAGGATGGATTGCAAATAAACAAGCATATTCCAAGACTATGAATTACGATGCAAATCCAAAAATAAAAATTAAAAAGCAATTTATTTCCCAGAAAGCCCAACACACGCCAATCATGAGAAGATAAAGCGTACTTTCATTATCTTTGTCTTGGCAACAATATGAAGATCACAATCCCTGTTAATCCAACCACTCCACACCAAGTCATTACCACATTCAAATTAGATGTGAGCTTGCCAACACAGAATAACTAAAACAAAACAACAGAACAAAGGGAAAAGAACGGGAATGGAAGTTTCAAACCCTCACTAATAGAGACTGGAATTTATAATCCTCTTGGAAAGAAAGCCTTAGATAAGCAAACACTGCGCAAGTATTCAAAAGAATTTTTTTTTTTTTTTTAAAAAAAAAGCAAAACTAGTCCTTATAAAGATAGGATTGTAAGAGAGAATAACAAAAGCAGAAGGAATCAGAAAGAGAGCTTATCATCAAATCAAACTCTGCTGCTTGCCCTGCCATGCACCCAAAAGAAAATTCCAGCTCCTGTTTTAAACATGCACCCAGAATTGCAAAAGTTGCAAAACAATGAACAGAAGAAATCTTCTCTAAAAGGTAAATCCAACACTTTCCTAGCATTTAGAACAACAATGCTTAAAAGCAAACCACAAATCACTTATATGGCATGGCAGCCAAATGACAAAATTGATGGTCTCAAATATTGAGAAGTTGTAACAAGTACAAGTAGATGGTGTAGAAAAAAAAGCAACCTAAACAAACAAGCCTGGTAGTCCTAGAGTTATTTAAAACCAGACAAATGGAGGTAGAAATACTCACAATCCAAGCACCAATTAGTGTTTATAAAGCGAATTTTCAAATTTTAAGCCCATAATTACCACCCAGCTAGAAATAGGAGATTGTGTTACTATAGGAGAACCAAATCATTCACTATAACAAATTTTCTTATAAGAGTTGCCGAGGACCAAAATCTGTAAAATAAATTTAAAAATGAATTGTATAGTACCACATACGAGGAAACAGTTGATTAGAAGACTTGTAAGTGCAAAAGTGGAATCAAGACAATATGAGAAGAGTTTTATTATGGCTGCTATCAACACAGCCCATGTATGAGAATAACAAACCCAAAAATAAAACACCAAAAACTTGTATAAAAGCATAAGTTACCAGGTGCTAAATATATGAGTCCAAAAAGGCAAAATCTTCATACTTATAACGACTTGATTGAACATAGACACTATCAGCCCACTGACTTTCTAAGACTAAGACAAAAATTGTGATACACCTGGAAACCATAGCCTAAGAAAACCAGTAATAGCAGAAGTATTAGAGAGAACTCAAACAAGACTACGATGAGCGCACCAAAAAAAAAAAAATCAATTCCCGTAAGCAAATCAAGATTGAGAAATTTAACTTGAACTAAGAATTGCAGGAGTTACAAACAAGTAGAGGAACTACTATGCCAGTAGCATCCAACATGTTTAAGTTGCATCCATTTAGCTTCAATAATAGCCTAGCTTACCCCTGCTACCTTATGATTGGCACCATGGAAATCAATCAGCAAGAATCTAAATTAACATATATTATGTCGCAAATCTACACATAAATCCAATGGCCAAAAAGTGAACAAGACAGCAAGACACAATGAGACTGGAATTTATAATCCACCCCGAAATCGAAACCTAGGAAAAGCAGTGAAAGACCCAAGTATTAGATAGAATTAAAACAAGCAAAAAACTATCCTTAAAACGCTTATGAATGTAGGAGAGATAAACAAGTACGATAGGAAAATAGAGCATATTGCCAAATGAGACTTCACCACATAACTCCAAAAAAATCATGCTTCCTAGGGGCCAAAAATAAATGGCAATCCAAACTAAGTTAAATAAATTTGAAACTTGAAAATTGAGCTTGAATTTGAATTTGAATTTGAATTTTGAAATAAATTTTAAATTTTACATTTAAATATCATACACCACACACTTACTAAAGACCACAAATTTTATTAGAATTTTGATGAAACTTATGGATTCAACATAGTAGAAAATGAAAAACACACTAAGAAAATGAAGAAAATGTTAAAGAACAAACAATATTTCAATTGAAATTGCAAACAAACTATGATCAAACATTAGACTCTAATCAAAGAGCATGCATAATTTCTTTATTTTGATCCTAACTAGCATAGCAAAAACACAATCAAACTTGTTCATCCAGTATGGTTACACAAACAACATGATAATATAAGCATAATGGCAAATTAAATACAAACATCATGACAATTTAAACATAAACATCATCAAAATATAAGCACAAGCATTATGACATTACAACAACATGAATAGAAATAAAAATGTTACATGCATATATTTACACACAAACAAGGAGGAGGGGATTACGTTGGCTAGCTTTGTTACTTCATGTAAAACTCAAAATGAACATATATATTACTCGATGCTAAAATTTGAGTCAAGAAATCATACTAACAAAGTTTCTCAAATTTGAATCAAGAAAATCATACTAACAGAGTTGGTTGGACATTGAAAGTATCACAGCCTACTTTATATGGCTAGTAGGAAATTTATTTGAGAATATGAATTATGATGCAAATCCAAAGAAAATTAGATTCCAAAAAGCCCACCTCATGCCAATCACAGTAGGATCAAGTAAAAACCTGTATTATTTTCCCACTTCAAGCATGTTCAGGTCACGATCTTTAATAATTTGCCTACCCCACACCAATTACAACCAGTACAGACTCATTGAATGACCAAAAGCTTAATAGAACAGCTGGAAATAGAGAAATGAATTGCAATGGCATTTTCAAAAGACTTCAACCTATAACCCTAATGTAAACTGAAGCAAAAGATGCATTTTCAAAAGACTTCAACCTATAACCCTAATGTAAACTGAAGCCAAAGATAGGTAGTCACAGTCCCACGGTATTAGAAAGAATTAAAACAAGTCAAAAATTATAATTTACATTCTTTTGAGATTGCAAAATAGAACAATGAAAATGAGAGGAAGAAAAGAGAACTTATTGCCAAATCAAACTCTGCTGCTTCAGCTACCAAGCACCAAAAGAGAATCTGCTTGCTGTAGAAAAGTCAGGAATGAAGATTCTTAATGGGCACACAAAAAAGTTAAAAAACAACGAATAGAAGAACTCTTCTCTACAAGAGAAATCCTATACTGGCATTTCAACAATCATGTTTGAAGCACAAGCAAGTCTAAACTTATGCGACTGTCCAAAGATGATAAATCACAATATTGACAAAGCTCCAAAAAGCATAGTAGGTTAAGTTCTAAAAGTTGCGATAAGTCCAATGGATAGCAGTAGAGGGAGGAAGCAAGACAAACACGTTTACTAGTGCTGGAATTAGTTAAAACCAACAATGTGATTTTAAAATTTTAAAACCATAATTACCAGCCAGCCCAGAACAAGTGATTGTTCTCCAATCGAAGAGAACCCAATTGATCCAGAAAATGACGTCAACCAAAAATTATAAAATAAATCAATCAAGGAATTGTATAGGACACATTTGAAGGCACAGAATATTGAGCGAAATTTTTTTTTTTTTAAATCAATATAAAGAGTTATCCACAAACTCTGTTTCTCAAGTACAAGAAAGTCCAAACTACAATCTCTAGACATATCAAGATCAAAATTATCAAACATTGCCCTCACAAGTTTATAAAGATGTCAAGCTTGGACAAGGATGGCATATGTTCACTCACTTGCAAATAACAACCAAGCATATTCCAAGATTAAGAACTATGATGAAAATCCAACGAAATAAATTAAAGCAATTTAATTCTTAGAAAGCCCAACTTATGCCAACTGCCAATCATGACAACATAAAGTAACAACCGGTCTTACTCTTCTCATGGCCATGTTTAGATCATAATCCATGTTAATCTAACGGCCCCACACCAATAAGAGGCATTACATTCAAATTAGTTATGAGATTGCTAACATAGCTTATTGCCGTAGGTCCCAATCAAACTTCATATCTCAAATCAAAATGTGTGACTAGATGATAGAGCCAATGAGAGAAATAGGTTATCTCAAGCACACAAGATATATATACCACATAACTGAAAACTTGGGGACAGAGTGGCAGGCTTTTTTGGGGTGTTGTTTGGAAGGGACAGCCTTGCAGGTGTTTGCTTTCACACTTAGAGGTGAAATAGCTAGAGAACTCAAAAACTAATTTTACTTATGAGGATGAATAAGAATCCACCACAGTACTTGAAACTTGGGGAAATAATGATGATTGGGAGGGTGGGTGGGAAGGGACTACCTAACAGATATTTATTTTCACACTTGGAGGTTAATGTAATTCAGTCTTCAAACTTAATTTTCCTAATGAGGATAAAGAAGATGAAGGAAAAAAAAAAAAAAACACCAATTACAAACGTACATGAGAATTTCTGAAGTAGAAGCCACACAATCAAACAGCCATGCCATCATCTAGGTAAGTTAGTTCTAATTAAGTTAAAAGAATCTTACCTTTCCATCGGGAAGCTCACCCCTATAAACACTACCAAGCATACCTTCACCAATAAAATTTTCACAAGAAAAGTTATTTGTATACTGCTGAAGCAACACAACAGTCAAAGCTTTTGCAGAACGTGCATTCAAACTCTCAGTAGGATGTCTATTTGTACTTACTTTGAAAGGTACCATCAGTTCCACAGAGACCTTGAAAGAAAAAAAAATGGAGGAGGTGGTGGTGGCAAGAAGTCCATATCCATGCTGCTCATGTCTGAATCATGATCCTTCTTGGGCAGTTAAATTGCATGTGTGTTTTTCACATCTACATCCTGTTCATTCTGAAGCTTTGGGAATACACCTGTTCTTCCATTGTCTTCAACATATTATCTCTTGGTTTTGCAACTCTCCCTCTTATTACTGCTAACAATATTCAAAAAGGCAACTTTCATTTAGAACAGAATGTAAGAGATAAGGAAATTTTAACAAGTTTAAAAAATAAGAATGGACAATAAAAGACATTGGAAATTTTAACAAGTTTAAACAATATTCATTGTATTTCGGCTTTTTTTTCTCTAGAGTTCTTATAGGTACCGATATCATGTCTCTTCGCATTCTCTTTCTCTTGCCTTCCTTTCTTGCATCTAAACATACAAAGACACAGCACCAATGCAAAAAGTATTGAAGCCCCATAATAGCAATCCAAGTTAACCCCTCTTGGTTGTGAACACTTTCCCAGCTCTAGTAGACTTTAATATTTCTGGGACAGAAGGTCCAATTGCTACTTTCCTAGGGGCCCAGAATGTGATGCAGCTGCAAGAGGAGGAAGCTGCAGTCAGAGGTGATGGTATAACTGTAGTATTGAATGGATTTCCATCTTTTCTGCATGATAGAAGCAATGGCTACTGAAAGAAGCAAGGGAGTTTAAATTAGGTAGCCTATTGTACGCTAATAAGATGGGCCCCAGGCATGCAAATTTAACTCTAAGACATATAATTGGACTTTAATACAGAAAATGGGGATATCAAGTAGCTATTAAACTACAATAGCAATATACTTTTTCCTCAGAAAATTCCAAAAAGTCAAAACAAATGAAAATAATAGTAATCCAGGTTAAAAGAATTAAATTCATGTTAAAAGACAAATCCATATATATAGGAGAACCAAATCATTCATGTTAACAAATTTCTTATAAGAGCTGCCAAGGACCAAAATCTGTAAAATAAATTGAACAATGAATAATATTGTATCACATAAGTAGAAACAGTTGATTAGAAGATTTGTAAGCAAAAAATGTAAGGATAGTATTGTAGACAACTGCACCTGAATACATTTAAAGATCTTTCTGCATAAATAAACATTCTATATATAGTCTAGATGTATGGATATCAATTGTGTCCTTTGAAAACAGAACTATAATCTAATAGGTTCAAATAAAGTACCCAGGACCTAGTTGCAAAAGAAAGTGAGTAAATCAGGTAAACATACCACAGGATGACAGGGTTTGACAGTGTTCCGAGCCAGCATAAGATGAAATTATTCTCTTACATGATCTCAACAACAGTGCAACCACATAAAGAATGGTCTGTGCTGCACAAACTGATTTGGAAGAGGTTGTGAAACCTCTTTCAAACAAAAAACCAAACATGTCGTATGAGACACCATAATACATATAAATAGAACCTCCTGGTTCAAGTCTCCTAGCCAGCATTTTGGGGCAACTACCAAGGGTATTCCTCCTTATAATCACCAAGTGTGTGTATTCTCCTGTCTCACGCACCTACCAAGGGTAGTCCTCCCTAAAATTATCTATCTCTAATTTCTGTCACCGCCTCTCTCTCTCAACCACACCACCACCAACGACAGAGGCACCACCACACCAAAACCCACCATCACAGCAATCGTGACTCAAGAACCAAGCAGCAAACCCACCATGACCCAATACCCAAACAAAGCCCAAAAACCACCTGCCACCACCATCACCACCGTGAACAATACCCCACCTCCACCACCATGAACCCACAAAAAAATCCATCCCAAAATCAGCATTTCAAGACCAATCAGAATTCAGAGCCAAAATCAAGCATAAAAAAAATACAATCAACAAGTGCACATTACATGACCAAAGACCAAATAGAACAAAACCCAGATGGAATTACAAAGAGAAAATACCAAATACGACCTCGCTGGACTCATTGCTAGAGCAACAGGAAACTGGTCCGTACAGAAGCTCGTGCACAAATCACCGGCGTTCATTACTCTGCCGGAATTCACCGTCTTCTCCGGCGAATCAAAGCATAAACGAGTGTCGTGGAGTTCCACATCCGACGAAGTCAAGCCAATGATTCTCCTTTTCTTCGAGACTGCCATGATAGTGCTTGAACCTGAGCCTGAGCCTGAGCCTGAGCCAGAACCAGAACCAGAACCATCCACCTCCAAGACTTCTACCAAATTAAACAAAAAGTCTTGCCTAGCCATTAGAGAGAGAAAGAGTACAGGGGTTTTTAAAAACGAAAAAGAAGAGTACTGTGAGAATAAAAACCCTAAGACCATTCCCAACAATACCTATAAAAAATTTAGCATTTACCGTCTCAAAAACTAACTTTATAACATATATCACACCTTTTTACAATATCTCTTAAATCAAAACTTCTATTTTTTTAACATTTTATTTAAATATTCTTTTTTTATTATTTCTCACTCTCCCTCTGTCTCTCTTTCCCACTCCCACTATCTCTCCATATTTCTCAACCCGGTCTAAAAGTTTCTCCCTCCTTTTGATATTTGCTCTCAAAACGTCCATGGCCTAAGCTTTTCAAACTCATCACCGATAAACCACGGCCACAGCCACAGCCACAGCCACCACCACCAACCACAACCTCAACCTCAACCCCCAACCACCAAAATAAAAATAAAAAATAAAAAAACTCACAACACAAACCGAGAAGCTTCTCCCTCTCACTAATATTTGCTCTCAAAACCTCCATGCCTGAGCTTTTCAAGCTCATCACCTCTAACCACAGCCACAGCCACCACCACCAACCACAACCTCAACCCCCAACCACCAAAATAAAATAAATAAATAAAAACCCACGACACAGACTGCAACAAAAACCCACCACAAAACCCACCACCCCAGCAACCCCCGATCCTCACCTCAACCCCGATCTTTAACCCACGGCCTCAACCAACTCAACCCACGGTCTTAACCAACCCCAACCATCGTCGGACCCAGACCCACTTGCAGTCATTGAGACCCATCAGACCCACTAGAGGGAGAATCTGAGAAAGAGAGATGAGAGAGAACGAAAATGAGAGAGTGAGAGTAATAGTGATAGTGATAGTTTGAAGAGAGAGAAAGAAAAAATATTAAAAAAATGATAGCAGCTTGTTATAGTGTGGTTTCAAAAATGAGAGCGCAGTGTAGCAATATTGCAAATTTTTTAACATATGCAATCTTTGATGGAGCAAGTTTTTGGGTTATAAATGCTAAAAAAAAGCATCTTTTAGCATATGCAATCCTTATGGGAATGCTCTAACCTGGAAAAAGAGGGAGAAAAGAAAGCGTTTTTTTTTTTTTTTTTTTGAGACCAAAGAGGGAGTGATAATTAATTTAAACTATGGAGAGAGAGAGAGAAAAAAAAAAAAGGGTCGTTGGGACTTGGGCTACACATCTCTCTTTTTTTCTTTTTCTTTTTTAACCAGAGTTTTCTTATTTTGGGTTTTTTTAAAGATATTTCTTATAATAAAAAAAATTGTTATTGGAATATTAAAGATGCCTTTGCGATTAAAGTTTAAAGTCAGCTTATTTTTGCTACTATTCAACTCATTTTTGCTACTATTCATAGGTTTCACTGTATTTTTGGTACTATTCATGTGTCGCACGGTACTATTTCAACTAGTTTTTACCTTTATTTACAGTAATTTTAGCAAAAAAATTTCAGTTTCAACTAAATAAGCTGTTCCCGAACAGACCCTAAATTTTGTTATTTTGGAGAGTGAATATTTTATTTTGTTATTTTGGAGATTAGTACTTTTTAATTTGAATTTGAGAATAAATTTATAACATAATATTGGTTAAATATGGATTTTTAATTGTATTTTTTAATTAAAGTTTTTAGGGTGTCTCACGAGGTATCCTTTGCTCTCTACTATTGGCGATACACTGCCACCTTTTGGTGTTCTCTACATTACCTATTGGTGTTCTCTACATTTTTAATAAAGGCTGTAAGACCACAACACATATCGGAAAGAAAATCCTTTTTTTTAGAAGAAACAAAACCCCTAGTTGGTTTGACATAAACTATTGGTTTCTCATTCACTAGACAAAAGTCAAACACTAATGTAATATACTCTATAATTAGATTCATAAAAACAAATAAATACATAAACAAAATCTATGAGCATCACTTAAGGACAAAAAATTCCAAAAAAATTAATAATAATAATGAAAAGAATGACATTTTTACTTAGGGTGTGTTTGTTTGGAGGTGAAACAGGTTGGATGGAAAACTTTGGAGAGAAAATGGGAATGAAAACTTTTTTGGAGTGTATTTGGTTGGATAGAAAGAAAGGAAAATAAATGGTGAGGCTAGATGTTTTTTCCCCGGACCCA
The DNA here is from genome assembly GCA_030021035.2 of Notholithocarpus densiflorus. Lineage (NCBI taxonomy): Eukaryota > Viridiplantae > Streptophyta > Magnoliopsida > Fagales > Fagaceae > Notholithocarpus > Notholithocarpus densiflorus. Next base: position 173,520 of record JARYZH020000369.1, read on the forward strand.
CCAAAATGTTTTCTTCCCAAAATAGAGAGAAAACTAAGTATGGATGAATTTTTTCTTAATTGACAAAAATGCCCATGTTTTTTTTTTTTTTTTTTTTTTTTGACTGGGCAGTACGTTGCCCTTTTCTTGTTTCTTTTTTTTTTTTTTTCCTTTTTTTTCTTCTTCTTCTTCTGGGCAGTTGCCTTTTTTTGTTTTGTTTTTCTTTTTTCTGGGCTGTTGCCTCTTTCTTTCTTTCTTTTTCTATTCTTTTTGTTTCTTTTGATTTTCAGTACCGTTGCCCTTTTTTTTTTTGGGCTGTTGCTTTTTTTTTCTGTTCTTTTTTGTTTCTTTTGATTTTCTAGGGCCTGGCGTGCCTCTTTCTTTTTCTTTTTTCTTTCTTTTTTTCCTGGCAATAACATTGCCTCTTTTTTTTGGGATATTACTTTTATTTTTTAATAAATTTGGGTAATTGCTCTTTTTTTGTGATTATTTGTCACTTTTTTGTTTTAATTAAGCATCATTCTTTAACAATGGTATATGAGTAAATTTATTCAAACTCATTTTTTCTATCTTTCCACTTTTCCACTCCCAATCAAACAAAAATGAGAGAAATAAAATCTTTTCTATCCTCCCACTTTTCTATCCTCCCACCATTTTCTATCATCCTACTTTTCCACCTCTCCAACCAAACAGACTCTTAAGATCAACCAGTGATGAACTAATGAAAGTTTTACACCCCATCTGAAACACTTCCCAACCAAACATGAATGTTAAAAAAAAAAAAGGAAAATTATGATAATAGACCAAAAAAAAAGTCTCATCGCACATGCAAAGCGCTTGTGATGAAGCTAATAAATTAATAAATAAAAGAAAACGGTGCAAAGCACATATGTAAATTACATTGTTTACCATTACATTGTTTAACTATGTAAATTAGTTTTTCAAAAAAAAAAACACTATGTAAATTAAATAAAATTAAAAAAAAAAAAGAAGAAAAAAAAGACAGTGTTTAACTTCTCTTAAAACTTTTAATAATTTAAAATTCTTTTCTATTTGAATTCTTTTTTTTTTCGATAAACCATGATTGATGCATTAAACTAGGAATTAACAAGTCTATTACAATACAAGTCTGTTTTATCAAAAGCTAGGATACTTTCCACCATAGATGGTGGGTTCAAAAAGACAACAAAAGATGATAGGGAACTTGCTCCTAGTCTGGCCAGAGCATCTACGCATTGGTTAGCTTCATGGTAGGTGTGAACTATTTGTTTGTTGGGGAATGTCCTTAATAGGTTCCTGTAATCAGTTAATAAAGATTCCATCGACAAATTTGGAGAGTTATTATTCATGAGTATCACAATGCTTAATGCATCAAGCTCCACAATCAGATTATTCGCTCTAAGCTCTTTAGCCAAGATTAGGCCATCTTTTAATGCCCATAGCTCTATAGACTGCAATGAAGCTGTTTGTGCTGCCAAGTGCTATGACATACCCTTTTATCCATTCCCCTTCATGATTTCGAATAACACCTCCTCCCCCTACTCTTCCCGGGCTCCCCAAGGCTTGAACCATCTAAGTTCAACTTCACCCAACCTTCTAGTGGCTTTTTCCACCCTACTGGAATAATGGTTTTGGAGTAATGTACCTTTGTCTTCATGCCAATGGAGTAGAATTTTGCACTGTCCTTGATACACTTTTTGAAGTTCATGTGATCCACCTGTAGACACTCGATTTTGTATCCATAATTTAATCAAGGAAAATGACTAGAATGACCATTTGTGTACCCAAAAAAATCATGATTGCATTACATGCATTAATTTGTTCATTGCATATCATAAAAATGATCTTGAGGTTCTAACGATTGCGACGGTATGCCCGGTTTCTAAATCGGACCGTTGGATTGAAAGATATAGCATGATCGAGTTTGCACGATCAGCATGCATTGTGTCTAGGTAGAGTCGACCACGCATGATTAATTTAAATTAATTCTGATTGGTTAAATAACTAAAATTAATTAAATAATTTTGTGATTGGTTGATAATTAATGTAAAAAATAGGATTGCTTGCTTGGGAATAAAATGGGATGGTTGGATAATAATAAAATTGTGGATAATTTGAACTTTATCAAGATTTATTTTAGAATATTTATCTATAAGATAATTGTTGCTGAAAAGACCTAAATTATCCAGAAAATAGTTAAAAATCTTAGAATACATATTGAAAACATGTCTAAGTGCAAGTCCCGGCTCAAGAAAACCTAAAAAAGGAGTCCAAAACGCACTCGAATATGAAAGCGCGATTGGCATCCAAGAGTGCCATTCGACACTTTTGGAGTGCCGAACGGCACTTTCAAAGTGCCGAATGGCACCTATTAAGGCTTTAGCCCTACGGTCTTCAGGTGATGATAAAACACATCATTTTCGACTTTTTAACAGAAGAACGTGTCCTGATTCGTATTCTAATCGTCTTTGCTTATTTTTTAAGCATTCCAGCCTCTATAAATAGAGACTGGATCTCAAAATTTAGCACTCTTTTACGCTCTCAGAGAAACACTTTTTCACGCTCTCAAATTTCTCATATTTCTAACCCCCCCTTTCTGAAATTCTCTCTCTTACGTTAAAGAGGTTTTGGAGGCTTTAGTCTTAAGAATTTCTTTTTTGTAAGCAAGGGTTTTTAGGTTTCAAAGACATTTGCATAAATTTCTTTGAACCCTAAAATATCCCCTCAAGAAGAAGAGTGCTCCATGCAAGAGATTGTTTCTTATTAACCCTTTTTCTTATGTTTCTCTTATTGTGATGACGCATATTTATATATTTCTTTCAGTTTAGCTGTTTTAAATATTCATATCATGAATTGTTGATTTATTTTGTTGAAATATGTTCTTGATTCTTTTTATTATTGTCATGATCTATTTTTAATTTCAAAAATCTGCATGTTATCTACATTTTTTTTAAATCAAAAACTGATCTGCATCTTCCTTAGATGCAGATCTGAATTCTTTTCAAATAAAAAACTGATCTGCATCTTCCTTAGATGCAGATCTGAATTTTTCTCAAATCAAAAACTGATTTGCATCTTCCTTAGATGCAAATCTAAATTTTTCTCAAATAAAAAAAAAAAAAAAAAAAAAAAAACTGATTTGCATTTTCATTAGATGCAGATCCGAATTTTTTAAACAAAAACTGATTTGTATCTTCTTTAGATACAAATCTGAATTTTTCTTATTTAAAAAATTGATCTACGTTTTCTTTAGATGTAGATCTGATTTTTTTAACATAGCAGATTTTGAAATAAAAAAAGGGTCATAAGTGGTTTTTTTTGTTTGTTTAATGCATGTAGTATAGATTTATTTCATGAATAAAGTCCTCTTCTTAAAAAAATCTTTTTCTTAATATTGTTTACACATATAAAAACAGATCTAATTTTTTTTCTTTCTAATATACAAATCTGATTTTTTTTTATATATATCACAAAACAGATATGATTTTTCTTTCATAAAAAAACCAATTCTTTCAGTTCTCAAAAACAGATCTGATTTTTCTTTCATCAAAAAACCAATTTTTTTTAGTTCTCAAAAACATATCTGATTTTTCTTTCATCAATAAACCACTTTTTTTTTAGTTCTCAAAAACAGATCTGATTTTTTTTTTTTCTAAACCCAATTCAATTTTTTATCACAACACAGATCCAATTTTTTTTAAACAAAGAAGAGGGCATATTCATAAAATAGATTAATGTGAGTCAATTTTGATTAGTTTTGTTCATGTGTGCAACATATCATTCGTGTCATGCATAAATGGGATATATTGGTCACGAGAGTCTAAAAGACCAGACTCTGTCTGGACGGAATGAGTGCCTAACACCTTCCCATTCCGTAACCTAGCCTCCGAATTCAATATCTTTGGATAGGTAGGCCCAAGCTTTATCTATTTTGGGTAGATTGTAACTAGGACAAAAAGTCATGTAATTATTTGGTAGTTTGTAACTAGGACCCAAAGCCATGTAATACTCAATTTATCAAGCATGTATTCTTTTTTATTTAATCAATGAGAATGAAACAATTCAGTCATGTATTTTGTATTTATTTTTTTCTTATTTTTTTGTATAAAAAATAAGTGGCGACTCTACACCACTTACCCAAAAAGAGATGTGCCCATAAAAGCACTTGAAGATCTCTCTTTTTTTTAGAGGCACTTTTGCGGTCTCTCACACCACCTTGCCTATTCTGAAGGCAAAGTTGTTTTGGTGCAGCCATAGGTGCCAAACCCCCATAGGAAATACTAGCTTCCATGGGATACCCATAAACTTGGAGCTTACCGTAGTCTTGCAGTTAAGCTCAACCCACTCTCTAAATGGTTGCTTACCCCTTAGGCAGCAAGGGAATTTCAAATTCTGCCAGAATTTTTGGGTTACTTCGCATCCCCTGAAAAGATGATCAATAGACTCATTGTCCCTGTGGCATATAGTACATGTGGGGTTGAGGTTTAAACTTCTTGAACCCGGCACTTTCGCTGTGGGTAGACTGTTATGCAAGCATAGCCAAAGAAAAAAAATTAAATCTTAGGGGGAATTTTAGTCTTCTATACCCATGCTATAAACATAGTATCCAGGTTCAAAGGATTTAAACCCTTGGCCAGTAAGTAAGCTATTTTTAGAGAAAAATAACTATCTTTTGAATATGCCCAAGAGAGTCTTCAGCACCTTGATCATAAGAGAAAGGAGTGGCTTTGATGGCATTGAGTATATTGTTTGGCAGCTCAAAGGAGATATTTAGGGGGTTCCATTCATGGTTTAAGTCAAAACATTGTTTGACCATTAGTTGATCTTTGTTGAGGACTCTTTTTTTGCCCGACATGGCATTACTTCATTGGCAACCCATGCTACATCAACATATTATTGATTTTTGGGTAAATCTCTTTAAAACCCAAAATAAGCTTATATCTCATTCAACTACAAGAACTAGGCTCACATGGCCCACAACATCTTCACTTCAAGAGGTGGATTCATGGTCCACATTTCCTCTTCATCAATAAGGATCATAACCCCACGACATCATCAACATCAACATATGGATCGGGCTCAAGCGATGAATCAAAGCTCACGGCCCATATTACCTATCTCATATTCATGGAAAACGGCTTCTCCTACAAAAACCCATATTTACACAAAATGACAACAAAGCTCAAGCTACGTCATCTCATATTCGGCTTATGATCCAAGCTCATGAGTCCTTTTGGGAAAACTTTGGGAGTCGTGATTTGGAGGGCCAAGAGGTATGTTCAGTAAAGCTCCAGCGGTTTAAAGTTGATAAAAGAAACATTTTGTTTGGCGTGTCTTCTCCAACTCCCAGAACTCTGATGAGTCAATGTATAGCGAGTAACATATGGTAAGCCTCTCTTATCACATAACACTTAAAATGATAAAACTCAACATTGCTCTTTTCCTAAAACTTAATATTCATCTTATGACAAATACTCAATATCTCTAGCCATCTATATGTTGAAAAAATAACTATTCATTCAACCTCCAGCTGTTCCTATACGAATTTGGAAACCCAATCATATTATTTCACATAAACTACATTACTATTTTTAGCTAAAATCCAACTCAAACATATGGCTAAATCTGATTGGCTATCTTTAATCTTCAAATATAAAATATTCATGATATTTTTAATACCCAACTGCCATCTGCCATAATCAGACCAAATATTTCCCTGCCAACTGCCAGAGTAGAGCATTAAATACTCTTCATGCTTACCAAGATTAAGTCACAACACAATGAGACATTGACTAGATCTCTTAAGCTTCATTAACTATCATTCAATCATTCTATCATTCTATTACTTATTAAAGATGTATTGTAATAGGATCATGGACCAAAAATATAAATATCCAAAAGTGGAAACCTTTCTAGCAGAACACCAGCAGTGTGTTCTGCACTTGACACTTGGCTGAAAGTGACATCACCAGCCATTTAATACTCAAATCCTAGTAGCCAGCTGCTATACCCAAAATAGCAAGATATCCTTAAAAGAGACCTTACCATTTTCAGCCAAACTCATGAAATAAATGCTGAATATTCTCTCCACCAGCCTAACATCATCCAGCTGACCTCATCTACTTTAGCCCCAAGCAACAACTGTCTTATGACAGCTGTGACAGCTTTTTTAGACAGTTGGGACAGCTTTTTCAGAACAGATGGGACAGCTAACCCAACAACCCTAACATGACAGATTTTCCCTATTTGGCTAAAAACCAAAACCAGCCAAAGAAACTATCTTTTTCTTACTAAAATCATTACCCAAAACAACAAGAACATCTTAAAGTTGAACATACCATTTTAGGCCAAATCCTAGGAATGATTTTTTGAAGATTGGGACAGATTTTGGCAGAGATTACTTGCTAAAAACCCCCCTTAAACTTAGCTATAAATAAAGCCCTTCATCAACACCTTAAGGCACACCAATAGAGAAGAACAACCCTCTCATACACTTCTCTATTCTCTCTCCCTCTAATTATCTTCTTAAGCTCTTAATGAAGTTCTGAGCTTCTAAGTTTTTAGTTTCCAAATTAGGAACTATACTCTTTAGCCCTTAGCTCATAAATGCCCTTCATAAGCCCTCATCCATCCTCCAGTTGAAAATCCCAGCAACATTGCTAAACACACTACAACACTATTACTCCTCTTATATTCATTCTCTTACTCTCCATATTCAGAAAATACATCTATCTTGTTACACATATCTCTAAGCATCTCTTTCTCCATTTCTTATACACAATCTCATACACACTTACTACACCATTACATATAACACATTCTACTGTTTTGCTGCCCATAAACACATCTCAATTCTCTCTCCACCTCTCTTATAAAAGTCCTTCTCATAGAAGACATAAACTTCTAATACTAAAACCTTTCTCCTAGAAGGCACCAAGATCTTATATCAAATCCTTTCTCCTAAAAGGCACAAATACTTCTTACAAAAACCCTTCTCATGGAAGGCATAAACCTATCTTACAAAAGCCCTTCTTATGGAAGACAATACTATTCAGAACTTCACAATAACTAAGAGAGCATTATCAAAGGAGAAATTCATTTAAGTGCATAATAAAAGGGACAAACTTAACCAGCCTCTATACACAGCTTGACATACTCTCTCTTCCTCTAGTTGCACCAATTTTTATCCTTCAATCTTGAAGTTATCATGGCAAACTGCCTCTCCACCGCTGGAGTTATTTTGCTGGAATACTATCAACTCATTGATGCTACATAGCTAGAGCTGCAAACTAAACAAAGATAAGTGACTTTGCTTCCATATCTCTAAATTTACATCATTGAGTACATGATTACTTCACTTTTAAATACATATTACTTTATTTCAACCATTATCATGTTTCTGAGACTTTGGACTTTACTCATTTTGTAGGCTTAAAAATATGTCGGAAGCTATTGGACTATACGGCCCAATGTCGAGTTCTGGATGCAACTCCCCATACAAACCTGGGTCTAGTAAGGTCACCCTTTAGCGGACAACACGTGGCTGCGCACTGAAAAAGGGCCCCAACAATCTTCTTCTCTAGTTAAGGTTTCGTAGGATGTCATTGAGGAGTCAGAAATCCTTCCATACCTTGATTGACTCACCATTCTTCACTGACCATTTTAACCCCTTGACATATACTGGGCCTCCCTTTTTACAAGCTATCCGAATACTTGAGCAAGGTAGCTTCCTCCCTTCTTTAGTTATTCTTCTTGGAGATAGGTATTTTGTAGCCAACATTCTCGCCCAAGGGGATTCCTGTTCATTGGCCAGCCTCTAGCATAGTTTAGCAAGAATAGCTTGGTTTCTATGCTTCATATTGTAGAGTCCCAGTCCTCCAATTATATGCAATGCCATGCTCTTCCCATCAAGGTCTGTGATGCAATAGATAAAATGATGAGAGACTTCTTATGGAGATCAACAGAAGAAAAGAAAAAGATGCATATGGTAAACTGGCACGTTGTCTCTCTTCCTAAAGAATCTATTTGAATTCTTACCAATACAGAATTGTTTTTCCCATATTATTAAAAAAAAAAAAAAAAACTCTTAAAAGGCGAAAAGCAAGTATGAATAGGCCACTTAAAAAATGACATGTAGTGTGTGTTTGGATTGAAATGAAAAATTAAAATTATTTCATTATTCAGTTTATTTTTGTTATTATTCATGGCCCATTGCACTTTTTGGCACTATTTATGGACCCCACTATATTATTTTAAATAACTTTTACCTTTATTTACAGTACTTTAAGTAATAATTTTTCAGTTTTAGCAAAATAAATTGTTTAGCAAAATAAGATGAATCCAAACATACCCATAGACTTTCAGCATTAGAATGGACTTTTGCTGTAGCCAATTAAAACCGAGAAAACGCGTAATCCAAACTAGTCATCATAAAGACTAACGTCGAATTCGAGTCGGTCGCCTTATATGCACCGCAACTCTCTCTCTCAAATCAAATTCATCTTTATTCGGACTTTGGCGAAGACTCTAGAATTTCTCTCTCTCATGGCTTACATCGAACGAGGTTCGTTCACATTCTCTCTCTTTTTCTTTGATTAATTCGTGCTTAATTCATAAATCTGATTGCTTTGCGAAACTATTATTTGCTTTTTTGGTCGTTAATTTACTTGTTTGGAATATTGAAATTAGGGCTTTTTATTATTCGGTTTTGCTGTGAATAATTATGCCTTTTGATGAATTGACTCGTCTGGATCGCTCAATGTCTTTGTTCCTCTGTTCTCAGATTTGTTTTTTGTAATTTTTAAACATATATATATATATATATATATATAAAATTAATTACAAAGTTTGATAGGACCCTTTTGCAGATATGCAACAATTTTGAATTTTAATCTGTAGCTCAGGAACCATGGGAAAATTTTCCAACTTAACTTTGACATGGTTTTGCTTTGAATAAATTTTTTCTATACTGGAAAAAAAATTTATGATTTTTTTCACCACTAACCCAAGAATTATGCATAACAGATTGAATTTAAAAAAAAAAAAAAAAAAAATCCAACCTCACTCTTATAATTTTGATTATTTGGTATCTTTATTTCTGGGCTTGTTGATGAGCTGACATGAATTGGCATGCAATGAAATGAGCTGCAACTTGATTTTGAAGAACTTGTGCCAGGGTTTATTTAGTTAATGATATGCTGTAACAAGTGGTGTTTGCGATTTGGGATTCGTTTCGTTGCGTATGATATTCTTGCATTTTTGTGGTTTAAAGATGGGAAATTTGATGAATCAGGTTGATTTTGGGCTGATTTGAGCCAAAATCAAGCTCAGAAAATTAGGTATTAGTTAATTCTTGTATTGATTAAATTAAGTTATAATGACCCGGAATCTAGTTTATGCACATCTCTACATGAGCAATTGAGCTGAGTTCGGAAATGACCAACTGATCATTCGCAAACCAACGGTGGTTCCTTTTTGCCATGGCTTTCTATTTATTTGTTGGGGGTATTGGAGAGGCGTGTGGAATTTGATTTTATTTCTCTGTTTTTCATCTCTCTCTTTCTCTCTCCCTCTTTTTCCCCTTCTGGGTCTCCTTTTTTCATGCGTGTGACTGATCATTTTCAATAGAAGTTTCTGAGTGTTTCTCAAGAGTCCTTCACTGTACGCACTGGAGAAAGAGAAATATCTTTTTTAGTTAAATTTCAATTATTTTTCTCTTCTTCAACCTTACTGTTGACATTTGCAAACTTTATTGAACTGGTTCCTTTTTTGGCCTCAGCTTGTATCTTTGTTCTTAATTCTGATTATTCGGTAATTTTTTTTAATGATAAGTAATAGGTGCAATTTCATTAATCATATCAAATAGAATCTTTGTGAGTTCATGATGATGAACACAAAGGAATTGAGAGTCCAAAAAAATCATATAGGAGGTCTAAGAGAAGCTAAAACCTCAATTGTGGATGTAAAATCAGTGAAACCCCAGCTCCTTGACCAATCAAAAAGAGTGCTTTGAAGCACATATTTTTAATGATCCAAGGAGCTTTCAGTGTTCTCAAACGAAAGACAATTTCGTTCTCTCCAAACAATCCCATCAAGTAGCCTGGAATTAAGTTTCAAATATCCAAACCATGCTTCCCAAACCAATTCCTCCAACAAAATAATAAGCTCATTACCAACTCAGGCATGACCCATTGGATCCCAAAAATCTGAAGCACATCCCTCCACAAAGCATTGGCAACATTGCAATGCAGTAAAAAATGATCCACTGATTCACCCGCTCTATGACACATACTATTCATTAGTTTAGAAAGACCTATATTATAATTTTCATATTAATACTACTTTAGTTTTTTATTTTCTATTTAGATTTAAGCTTAAAATCTTCTTCTTGAGAATTCTTGAATGTTCAAGGTGTTTTGGACAAGGACCAATGATCCAGTAGTTTTAAGAATGTCTTTGCTAATTGAGAAAAAAGAAAAGAAAAGGTCCAATGATCCAGTCTTTTTAACAATGTTTCTAATTGAGAAAAAGTAAACATCTTTGTTTCAGTTGTGTTGTTTGAGTAGTTATGGCTAGCTTCCTGCATATGTTCTTCTGTTTCCTGTTTTGTATGTAATTTCCAATCTAAATAGTAGTTAACAAAATTATGTTTGTATATTTAGTCCGCAAACTTGTTCCTATGTCTTTTTAACTAATTAAATTTGTGATCCATGACTCTTAAGTATCTTAATATATTTCTATCTCATCATTTGTGTTGCACAATGATTCAAGGATGCTTGTGATGATTGATTAGAACTTTTAATTGTTGCCTATATTTTGATACTTTCAGAATGGAGTGAAGCAGGTGGTGAGTGTGATGTGACATAGACTAATGCTATTTAAAAAAAAAGTGATATTGATGTTTTGGTTTTTTTAATTATTTTAAAAAAATGACATTGATGTATTTTTTTATTAAATTATATTGATGGATTGGTTTTTCCTCTCCAAGTGTTTTAGAATCCATTTTTTTCGATGTCATTGATCCTTGATGAAGTTCATTTTTACTCCAACCATCTCAAATTGTTAGTCCTTTATTCCATTTTGGGATGTGTCAAAATGTAGTCTTCTTTGAAAAGTCAACACATTAATTTTCAAACTTACCCTTTACTTTATATTAAATAGCAATCCATTCTTTCACTAAAATTTAAATTAATGAGGGTAGTTTTGGAAATTGATACATTTTTAGCCTAAAAACAACTCATTAAATGATGTTTTCTTAAAAAAGTTGAATTTTCTAAACCGAACCAACAATGTGGGATGGAGGTAGTAATATTATTTGATAAATGCCATTTGACAATCAGGTGAACAGCTAATGATATAAAGTTCAAAAACAACATTTTACATAGTTTTCCTGTACTTTGCAAAATATATACAACCATCATCAAAATTAAGTACAAGGTTGAATTTAAAAAAAAAAAAAATGCCCAATAGGTAAAGACCAAATAGTACTAGAATGGCAATTGTGACTTCTGTGCCTAACATAAGCTATGAAATGCAAACCTAAAGTATGTAATCATCATCCTCATTAAGTATAAGACCAAATTCATTGTCAACATAATCATCATCATCATCATAATAGCCTCACTCTCCTTGAATAAGATTACGCTGTGAACTAGAACTTGATCTCATGTTGAATCTTTCTTCTTCAACTCCAGCAGCTCTAGCACTCCCAGTCAACCACTCTAAGTGGTCCCTTAGATATTTTTAATGTCTTCTAGAATTTGTAATGAGGATTGAGGGGTGGCCTTGTCTATTGTATCACACCATATGATTGGTCTTCGTATGACAAATCAAGAGCCCATACAAATGGCATTAGATAAATAAAATAAAAATAAAAAAGTCTTGCTTTTTTTGCACGTATTAAAAATGCACAATAAGCGTGCTTTTCCAAAGGTGCTTTGCTTTAGGTGCAAAAAGCGCTCAAGGCTTGGCACTTTGAGTGTGCTTTTGCGAATGCAACTCTCTACCACTGCTCTACTTTATGTTGTCACAATGGGCAGTTTGACCTATTCTGTTACAAAAGTTGATCATTGGGATGCTGAAATCACTAAAATGTGTTCTGCAATGTAATGTTAGACTGAAATTACCAACTTTTGTTGCACATTGTTATAAGATGCTTTTGTGATTTGGTGTCATGGTTGATAGAATAGTTTGTGGGTTGAATATGCCTCTGGTGTCACCAAATTTGACATGTCTTTCTCTAGTTTAATTTTTGATAATATAAACTCAATTCCTGTTGAGGCCAAAAGAAAAGACTGTAGATGTATTCGTTCCTCTTTATTATTACCATGAGCAAGATTTAACTAAGATTTGGCACACACACTTGTTCAGGTGTTGTGAAATCCAAGCGATCAATCTGGAAGCTCAGGACAATCATCGACTTCTTCTGGGCCATTGTTAACTACATAGGCGTGTTTTTTACGACTATGTTATCGGTAATTCTTAGACTTTCCTCGTCTTCTCTACTATGATATATGTACTAGCTTTGAATCATCAAATTGGTCTTTAATCTATTAGAAAAATTTATGTTGTTAATGCTTACATGCCTCAGATGGAGAAGTCAGATGCTTACAGGAAAGGCTCTGGTGGTGGCAAGAAATGGGATGGTGGTGGGCCAGGGGGGCCAGGAGGTGGACCATCCGGCAGTGGTCCACGTGGGCTGCCCCGTGGATTAGACAATGTTCGTGGACTTGACAGTGTTCGAGGGGACCATAGTAAGTTAATTTTGCCCACCTTATTTATTTTGATTAAAAAAAAACAAAATCAAGGGATAGCACAATCGTCTTGATACCATGTCTTATGAAGCAGAGATCACTAGTTTGAATCTCCCCTTGGTAGCCAAAACTCACTTATTAAAAAGAGAATCCAACTCTTTTTTTTCAACATTTTTTTCACACTCATTTTTCTAATAAAGATGTATTTCTATACCACCAGGTTCCTTACCCGCATGTGGTTCTTGCTGTGGTTAAGCATCCAAGCTATCTGTTGTGCATTTGTGATATTGTGAGATCTCCAATGGTGTGCTTTGAAATGTGTAAGGAATTAGGAACCCCCACCCCCAAAAAATAGTGAGGAACTGAAATTGTGTAATATGGTTATGTCAATGGATTTCTCAACAAAAAAAAGGTTTCTCAAGTCGTTAAATAAACCACCTTCTTGTTGATGATGGTGATGATGTTGTTGTTGTTGTTTAACTTTACGTAAACAAGCCTTTGAGGGCGTTTAGAACTCTAGCATCAATCCTTATTTTACAAAAATCAGTGAAGGATCTCATGAGCAACTCTAGATCAGCAGACACAGCTTCTAAGGTCCATTCATTCTTTCACCCTCCTGAGCACAAGTTACAAACCATCATTTTACATTTTTACTGAAAAGAATCATCACCATTGTTATTCCCTTATGCATCAAATACAGTGCTTCTCTCAAAGCAAGACATACAGTTTTAAGTTTTAGAAAAAGTCATCCAGTTATAAAAGCCTGCTAAGATCCTGTTGTCAGTCTTTACAAATAAAGCAAGAGCCCTTCCACTTTGATTTACTAGTGCCCCAGCTTCTATCAAAATTAAAACCAGCCATTTTTACCTTGCCACGTTTGGTGTACCACCTCAAACTTGCTCCTGTCAATGGTTGTATTTTGCCTTAATCCCCATACCTCCGTGAATTTGTACGGCAGGTGTTTACTGCTATTTAACAAACTAAACATCATTTACTACCATAAGCATAGCAGCTTCATATGCTGTTTTATTGCTAAAAACCCAGATTGACAACGATATGACAGCACAATTTACAGACTGACCAGTTGTCAGGAATGCTCATATCTCATTCCAACCAGCTTTAATAATTGACTTTAGTTCTAAAGACTCAATTCTTATGGTAAGCTGTGTCCTAAACTACACTGCTCGAGTCAGGCTACAAAACTTGAAGATGATGCACGGTTTCATTAATAGCATTGCACAAAGAACAAGGTGTATCAACAAGCAAATGTCTCCTCTGTAATTCAACCCTTACAGTGAGTTCATTTAAAATTTTCCACAGAAATATATTAGTTTTAAAGAAGTTTAAGTTGCCACATCCTACATCTCTCACTCGTTGATGTGTAATTTTGGGTTTCAATGGTGATGGTTGAGGGGATTGGAGTGGCAACACAAAGTGGCCACAGAGTGGATGGTGGATGGTTTTTTTTTTTAATAAAAATTAGTAAAGTGGGAGGGAATTGAAAGATTCAGTTGAAAGGAAAATTTTCTAATGGACTTGTTACACCATGTCATCTTTCACCCTATTCCAATATCTATCCTTCGAAGCAGCAGTGGAAACCTCTGTGGGAAAACTTGAACAAATGATGATCCACACAACAAAAGAGCAACATATCTACAATACTTAGAATCACTAGCATATATCCAATGAGAAAACCTAAGTTGAAAAACGTGACACACTTGATGAACAACCCCTCCGTGTGAGTGAGAGGAAGAAGCCAAAATGTATTAGGTTTTAATGGACTAAACTAATACTTCAACACAAGTAGAGGGTAGAGACGTTTTCATTGTGAGCACTCAAAATTTGGAGCAATTAGAGTATATAATGTTGCATATCATTCTATTTAATCAAACAATTAAAAGGGATTAACTTTTTACATTTTATTGCATGATCATATTTACTTATCAAAATTGTGTTGTAGAAATATTATGGTGTTTGTGTTTTTAATTTAAAGAACTAAAATTTGGGAGAAATTACACTTCATCACCCTAAACTATACCACAGATTACACTTTGCATTATAAACTATTTGATACACGTTTTGTACCCTAAACTATGACTCTTATTACACTTTACACCCTAACGTTAATTTTACTGTTGTGTTAGAAGGAAATTTCAAGCACATGACTCGCATATGTGTATTACTAAAGTGGCACAAAGTTAAAAGACCAAAACCCCCCTTTTCCCAATCAATTAAAAACAAAAACTTCTTTCTTTGTTTTTACCTCTCTCTCTCTCTTTCTCTCTCTCTCTCTCCAATCAAAATCTGTGAAACCCTAAATCCCCAAAACAAAAATCATCAATGACACCACCACTGCTCTACCATCGCTCCCTCCGTGACATTTTGGTTATTTGGCTCCCATAAACTAAAAAATATTTCAAGATGGCTGGTCCAATTTTTTTTTAAAATGATGATGATGGAAATCCTCATTGTCAGAACAAAACATGGTCCCAAGTAAATATATTGGTAAATTTCGTTATAGGAGCATTGATGAAATGTTATACATAGAGGTAAGATCTTGGTTAATTTGTGAAGGGAAAAGGTCTGTGAGCATTTGAAATTATGTCTTTCTATTGAATATAATAATTAAGTTCAAGGTAAGTCTGCACTCATTTTTTGCAGTAAGTAGTTATCAAAAGATATATGGCTTACAAGTTAATATTAATTAAAGATCTGATGCCATTAAATTGGCAGTCTCGTGGAATTTACAAAGCCATGTATTAACTGTTAATGAAAAGTTGTTTTTCACTTTTCCTCAAGGACATGTTTTGATGATGCCAAAAATCGTCAATGAACTGCACGGTTCTCACTTGCTTTAAACAGAACCTGCAAAACAGAAATTAAGAAGACCTTGCAGAGAATACCAGTGTAGTACCGGCCAAATACCCTCCGAATGTTAAGCTAGAGAACTTTCACAACTTTAGAGTGCCAGAGCTGAGTTAAATTATGCGTACCTTGGTTTGTGAGGGTTTTGGGATTTTTATAGTAGCGTAGAGCTAACATTCGTTTCTTGGTAGGGAAGGTTTTTCCTTGTAGGGAAGATCCTCATTAATACACGTATCTTGTGGGATCATTTCCTTGTGGGGACCCTCTTGATTAGGGTTAATCGTGGTGTACAAGATATTTCCTTGCACAAATATTCGTGGAGATCAAGTAAGGCCATGCTGGACCCGTCACGCCCTTTATTCTCGTTGGCCTCTTTTTGTTCCCGTCGGCCTTCTCTCTTCTCGTCGTCTCATGTAGACACCGTCGGGTATGGACGTGAGACCGTCGGCCTATGACGTCGTCATTTTCATACTTTCTTACGTGCATGCGAAGCTGACGGGCCAAATGGGGTTGTCGACTTCTTTGCATGTAGTGCGTTTATCCCTTTCTAAAAACAACCTTGTCAGCTGCCCCCTACTCCATGACCCTGTCGGTTTTAGCTGACGGGTTGTGGAGTGTAACTTTCCCTTCATTGTTCATTCGTTTGGAAAAAGAGTGCCCATTAATGACTCTTTGAGCAGCTTTTATTGAATGCTAGGACACGTGGCATCGAAGGGTTGGCCTCGTTTCTGAACAAAGGCGTCGCTTCGTTTCCCATGCTCTTTCGTCCTATAAATAGTTCACCACCTCTTCTCATTTTTTCTTATTTTATCTTTGCAAATCTTTGAAAGAGAGAGAGAGAGAGCTGTCATTCCGTCATTTTTGCTACTGTCAACTTTCGGATCTTGTCACCCCTTCAGAGTCGTCAACAAATTCGTAAGTTTTCTTTTCCTTTCACTTCTTTTTTCTACTTCCGTTTTCTAGCTAGTCGTCACTTCTATAGAGAGACCCGTCAAATAGGTTCTTAGAATACTCCGTCGCTTGTAGGTGAATAGATGTTAGGTGATAGAGAAGCGACGAGTGATCAGTCGTCGTCAGTCCGTGAGGGAGCGGGCTACGACGAAGTCTACCCGTTAGGCCATGGGCCCAAGGAGGGCTCATCCTGGTCATTAAAGAGGGAACTATTTGTCCATACTCATGATGACGAAGAAGATTACGATGGAGAGGAAGGAGAGGATGAATACGACGAGGGAGAATGGGATAAAGAGGAAGGAGAGAACGAAGAGGAGTATGAGGGAGAAGGTGACGGGGGCGAGGATGAGGGTGACGGGAGAGCTTCTGAGGGAGGAAGTTTAAGAAGCTTTGGGGATGGTCACACCCATCCTTTCATCCTTCCCGCGATATGGACAATCAATGACTTCAAGCTGACGATGACGACCAATATCTTCAAGACCTTACGAGATTGTTACCAAATCCCTGATAACATTCCAATCCCTCTGCCCGGAAAGTTTGAAAAGTGCTACTTTGGGAAGACCGCAAACGTCGGCATGTACAACGCCATGTTTGTGGCAGGGTTGAGGTTGCCATTGACGGCATTACACCGTCAATTGGCCATTTTCCTAGGTCTATCTGTTAGTCAAATAGCCCCCAATACTTGGAGGATATTCATAGGGGCTGAAATCCTTTGGGGTCGTCTTAGTGGGGTGAACCGTTAGTTTACCCTGGACGAGTTCTTTTGGTGCTATAGACCCCAGCATATTTCGTCTAAAGGGATATATCATTTTGCAGTGAGGAAGAAGTCGCTTAGGTTGGTGTCAGACATGCCTGACTCCAATAGAAATTGGAAGAGTAGATATTTTTTTGTTCAAGGGACAGACTGGGTATGCCGTCGAGAAGAGTGGGTGGCAATGCCTCATGGCTTTAACAATACTTGGGGTATCATCAAGGATTCAGGTTTAATATCGTCTGCATTTTCACTTTTTCTTTATTTATTTGTTTAAGTGTTTAACGTCGTTTGCTTTTTCTCTTTTTCAGCTAGCGTTCGTCCGCGCATAACTGATGAGCAGGAGGCTTTCATCCATCGGGTGCTTGAGATCCCTTTTGACGAAAGGAAGTGCAGGGACCTGATCACCCTTGACACATTGCACGCCTACTGTGGTGGTCCTGTGCCGACGCCTGAAGCCCGTAGACTAAACGCTTATTCCCGTTAGCGTAAGTTCTTACATCTTGGCTCTTTCCTTCCGTCTGCTTCATACTTATGCCTACTTATCTAACGTTCGTCTTTTACCCTTTGTAGAAATGGAGGCAGCGAAACAAAGGGCTTTGATAAGGGCGTCAGTCGCGGTGCGCAAGCTGAAGGAGAAGAAAGGGACCTCAACGTCAGCCCCTAAGGTCGTCGACAAGGGAGCGTCCAAGCGAAAGAGTGACGAGAAGGATGATCGTCCACTCTAGAAAGGACCGGGCCTCCCTGTGGGTGACAAACAATCAAAGAAGTTGTCGCCTCCCAAACCTAGCCATGGAGCTGGTAAGGGTTTAATGATGGCGATGGGTCCTGTCACCCAGGGAACTGTTAGTCGTCTTCTCACGCATAAGGAACATGCCGTTGAGATGGTTGAGTCAATCATTAAGGAGACGGATTTGGACCCTTGTGCCGAGTAGACGACAGAAGACTTGGGAGCATTGGGTCTCTTTGACCTTTCTAGGGTATGTTTTTCTCAGACTTTCTTCCGCTCCGTTGTTCATTCATTGGCTGATGGTTGTCTTGATTTCAGGTGTTGGTGCATATGAAGGCGCTTTAAGATAGGAGCGTCGCCTAAGAAGGGGTGATTAGTTGGCTCCAGAAGCATTAAGATATTCAAAATAAGGAGATGGATCAGTACAAGGAGGCTATCCGCACTCTTAACAAGGAGTTGACGGCTGTTATCGAAAAACTGAAGCAAGAATCCAATCTCCTAGAGAAGGCGCAGAAGGCCAAGATAAGTTTGGAGACGGAGCTGACGACCCTTCGTGAACAGACGGAGAAGGCCAAAGCCTACGCCGTGGTGGACTTTAAGGCCTTACAGTCTTTTATTGATGCGTGCGTCGTCTACTATGGCGAAGGTTTTGATGACTGCCTAAAACAGGTTTGGTCCGTTTATCTAGACCTTGACTTGTCCAAGGTCTCTATGGATGATCCGTTGCCGACAACTCCTGCAGGTGGTGACTCCTTCAGTGACGAGACTGATCACTTTACTCACACCGAGCAGGATCCAAAAGATGATGGCGTGGTCCTTGCTCAACTTGCTGTTGAGGGACCCGTCGCTCCTTTGGTCCCATCTACGGAGGACCCTCCTACAAAAGACGCCGAGAATCCTTCAGCCAAAGACGAAGAGATCCCTTCTATCGAGGACGTCCAGAATATTTAGCTTAGTTTGAATTTTTATTTTCTTGTATCTCATTTTCAGACAACATTAAGTGCCTTTTTATTTTTGGGCCTCGTTTGTAAACACTTCATTTTATTTATGTTGTCTGTTTAATATTTTACATCCGTCGCTTTTAGTATGCTCTTGTTATGTGTTTTCTTATTTTGAGATATGCGTATATCCGTCCACCTTGGGACTAGTATACATGTTAGGATGTACTTGTCCCTTAAAGGACTTGGTGAATAATTGGGATGAACCTGTCCACTTATAGACTTAATAATAAGCTCGTCCACTTGTGGACTATATAATTTCAAGGCATCTCCATGGGATGAACTCGTCCACTTTTGGACCTAATAATGAATTTGTCCACTTGTGGACAATAATTTCAAGGAATCCTTGTGGGATGAACTCGTCCACTAGTGGACCTAATAATGAATTCGTCCATTTGTGGATTTATTAATTTCATGGCATCCCCATGGGATAAACTCGTCCACTTGTGGACTTAATAATTTCAAGACATCCCCGAGGGATGAACTCGTCCACTTGTGGGCCTGATAATGAACTCGTTCACTTGTGGACTTAATAATTTTAAGGCATCCCCGTGGGATGAACTCGTCCACTTGTGAGCCTAATAATGAATTCGTCCACTTATGGACTTAATCACAGATGTAGTTTTGTAAAGACATATACATACACATGTCGTATCTGAATAACTCCTCTTATTGTGATAAATGCGTGTATAAGTAAAAAAAAATTGTTCTTGAAAGAATAAAAAGCTGCATTTTGGGCTTAAAAAGTACTGTAGATAGTAAAAATTAACTAAAATGAAGTAAACTGGAAATGAGGAGTGTTGTTGTTCGTGTCGTCATCTACTGGTAGTATTTTTCAGGTGCTTCGTGTTCCATGGGTGGTGCAACTTCTGTCCGTCTAGCGTCTCCAGGTGGTAGGTGCCTTTCCTTTGCCATGAAGTGATTCTGTAGGGTCTTTCCCAATTAGGCCCCAGCTTTCCCTGGGAGGGATCTCTTGTGGCGCCCGTGACCTTCCTTAAGACGAGGTCTCCTTGGAAATCTCTGCGTCTGACTCTGGAGTTGTAATGCTTGGCTATGAGATCCTGGTACCACGCCAACCTTTGTGCGGCTATTGCTCTTACTTCATCTATTAGGTCGAGCTGTAGGCGCATGACTTCATCATTCCTATTCTCATCATAGTTCTCCACTCTGTAGCTTGTGAGTCTAACCTCAGCTGGGATGACGACCTCGCTCCCGTACGCTAGTCGAAACGGTCTCTCTTGTAGGTGTCCTAGCTATCGTCCAGTATGCCCATAGTACGCTTGGTAACTCTTCTAGCCATATACCCTTTGCCCCCTTGAGTCGAGTCTTGATGATCTTGAGCAAGGATCGGTTTGTAACCTCAACCTGTACGTTGGCCTGAGGGTGGGCGGGTGAGGAGTAGTGATTCTTGATTCTCACTTGTGAGCAAAAATCTCTGAATGAGTCGTTGTCGAATTGTTTTCCGTTATCTGAGACCAAGATTCTAGGGATCCCGTACTTGTAGATGATGTTCCTCCAGATGAAACTTCGTACGTTCTTCTTTGTGATGATGGCCAAGGCTTCAGCTTCCACCCATTTGGTAAAGTAATCTATGCCGACCACTAAGAACTTCAGCTATCTCATCGCTATTAAGAATGGCCCCATGATGTCCAACCCCAATTGAGCGAAAGGCCACGAGGCCGTCATTGGAGTGAGCTCTTTGTTAGCTATTTGATGATGTGGCCGAACCTTTGACATTTGTCGCAGGCTTTGACATAGGCTTGGGCATCCTTCTGCATGGTGAGCCAATAGTATCCAGCCCGAATCAGCTTGTGCACCAACGACCGTGACCCAGAATGGTTCTCGCAGATCCCCTCATGGACTTCTCTAATGACATAGTCCACTTCCTTGGGGCCTAAGCACCTTAGGTACGAGCGGGGGAAGCCTCTTTTGTACAAGACATCCTTTATCAGGATGAATCGTGCTGCCTGGACCTTCAGCTTTCTTGCGGCCTCTTTACCATCAGGTAGTGTACCGTCTTTCAAATAAGAAGCTATCGGTGTGGTCCAATTACGGCCTCCTTACCATCAGGTAGTCTATTTCCTGCACACCGACGCCATCTATCAAAGGTAAGAGCTGAACAAAAGAAAGTACCTTACTAGGGATGAGCATGTGTTCTGCTGATGCGGCTTTCGCAAGACGGTCGGCTTGCTCCTTCTCTTCCCTGGGGATTTGAACAAACTTGGCTTGAAACTCGCCCTTCTGTTTCCTTACTTACTCTAGGTATTTCTTCATCCTTTCCCCTTTGTATTCGTAGTCATCGTTCACCTGACTTGTGACTACCTGAGAATCGTAGTACACAACCACACTCGTGGCCCCTGCGGCTTTGGCGAGATCCAGTCCTGCCACTAGAGCCTCGTACTCCGCTTCATTGTTGGTCGTAGGGAAGTCGAGATGAACCATACACTCGATCTCGTCCCCTTCTGGAGAATGAAGCACTATACTTGCTTCACCAGTCTGTCTATTAGATGATCCGTCCGTGTGAATACTCCATTGGGTATGCTTTTCTACCCCTTGGTCTTCTATGTTGGTGAATTTCGCAATGAAGTCAGCGACCACCTGTCCTTTTATGGCAGTACGCGGGTGGTATTGTACATCAAACTCGCTTAATTCTATTGCCCATAACGCCATCCGTCCAGCCGCTTCAGGGTTATTCATTGCCCACCGCAGAGGCTTGTCTGTCAGGACGACCACAGTGTGGGCCTGGAAGTATGGCTGGAGCTTATGGGCCGTGGTAACTAAAGCGAAGGCGAGCTTCTCCGTCGGTGGATACCTTTCCTTTGCGCCACGAAGTGCCTGACTAGTGTAGTATACGGGCTTCTACACCCTGTCTTCTTCTCTGACTAAGGCCACACTGACGACAACCGGGGAGACGGCCAGATAGAGAAATAGCTCTTCCCCTGGTTGGGAGGGACTTAGCAATGGTGGGGAAGAGAGGTATACTTTTAGATCATTAAAAGCTTGTTGGCATTTGGCTGTCCATTCGAAGGACTTTTTCAGCGTGCGAAAGAAATGTAGACACTTGTATGTCGCCCTTGAAATGAACCTATTTAGCGCAGCCACCTTGCCGTTGAGGCATTGCACTTCTTTTGTGTTCCTTGGTGGTGCCATCTCCATTATGGCCCGGATCTTGTCTGGGTTGACTTCGATACCTCTTTGAGACACCATGAACCCTAAGAATTTTCCAGCCGTTACCCCAAATGCGCATTTGCTTGGATTGAGCTTCATGTTGTAAGAGCGGAGGGTGTCAAAGGTCTCCTTGAGGTCGTCTAAATGATTGTCCTCCCTTCGGCTTTTCCCTAGCATGTCGTCCATGTAAACTTGGATGTTTCTTTCGATCTGATGTGCAAACATTTTGTTCATGAGCCTCTGATAAGTTGCGCTCGCATTCTTGAGACCGAACGACATCACCTTATAGCAGAAGAGGCCTTGACTAGTGATGAACTAAATTTTCTCCTGATCAACTTCGTCTAATTTGATATGGTTGTAACCGAAAAATGCGTCCATGAAGCTCAATAACTGGTGTCTTGTTGTCGAGTCTACCAGGATGTCAACCCACGGGAGGGGGTAGCTATCCTTGGGGCATGCCTTGTTCAAGTCCGTGAAGTCTACATACATCCTCCATTTCTTGTTGGCTTTTTTAACCATCACTACATTGGCCAGCCAGTCGGGGTAGTACACCTCCCTGATGAATTCTGCATCTTGCAGTTTGCAAACTTCTTCCGCTATAGCCCGGTCTCGTTCTGGGGCGAATACTCGCTTCTTTTGACAAATAGGGGGAAAGGAGGGTGACACATTCAACTTGTGCACCATGACTGAAGGGTCGATCCCGGGCATGTCTTTATGACTCCAAGCAAAGATGTCTTGGTTTTCTTTTAGGAATGCTGTGAGCGCTTAACGGACTAGTGGACTCGCAAGGGTGCCGATCCTAGTCGTTCGCTCGGGCCTAGAGTTATTGAGAAGTATCTCCTCCAATCCTTCAACAGGCTCTGTGACCGCCCTCTGTTCTTCAATGCTCATGGTCTGTAAGTGGTCGTCCATCTCCAATATTGCCATGTAGCACTCGCGTGCTGCCACTTGGTCCCCACGTCCCTCTCCTACTCCGTACTCGGTGGGGAATTTAATCATCAGGTGATAGGTTGAAGTCACGGCCTTCCATGAGTTGAGGGTAGGTCGGCCCAGTATGGCATTGGAGGCAGATGAGCAGTCGATAACAAGGAATGTAACATCCTTAGTAATTTGCTGAGGGTAGTCACCGACCGTCACAGACAATGTGACCGCGCTGAGGGGGTATACCTTTATTCCTCCGAACCCAACGAGTGGCGCGTTGGCTGGTACGAGTTGCTCTTTCTCGATTCTCATCTGCTGGAATGCAAGGTAGTAGAGGATATCACCAAAGCTTCCATTATCAACTAGGACCCGATGAGTGTTGTAGTCCCCTACCCGAATACTAACAACGAGTGCATTGTCGTGTGGGTGGTGGAGACGTCAAACGTCTTCTTCCGAGAATCCAATTATAGGGTTGTCGACCCGTGCCATCTTTAGGACTAAACCTGTTAGCTAGATGTTCTGAACCATCCTAAGGTAAGTCTTACGGGCCTTCTTGGATGAACCAGAAGCCGTGGTGCCCCCTACAATCATCCTTATATCCCCTATAGGTGGCTTGAGGCGCTCGTTATCTCTTCTAGCAACCTGTTCCTGTGGTGGATCTGCCCTTTCTTTGTTGACAAATCGTTGCAGTTTCCCTTGTCTAATAAAGGCTTCAATCTGCTACTTCAAGTCATAACACTCAAACGTGTCGTGACCGTGGTCCCGATGAAAATGGCAATACTTGTCCTTGGACCTTTTATTGGGATCTCCCTTCAACTTACCGAGCCACGTCAAGGCTGCATCATCCTTGATCTGCATCAGGACCTGATTGATAGGGGCAGTTAGCAGGGTGAAGTTCGCAAATCTCCCAACGGGGGGCTTGGAATGCCTATCCTCCTGTCAATCTCCGGCTCTAGTCGTCTTCCGTCCCCTGTCTTGTCGTGTATCTTCTTGCCTTCCCTCTTCTTGGGTTTCTCCTCTTGGGCTAGTAACGCGTCTTCAGCGTTCATGTACTTAGTAGCTCGATAAAGCACATTTGACATGATCTTCGGGTCGTTTTTGTATAAAGAGAACAGAAACTTCCCCTTCTGTAATCCATTAGTGAATGCAGCAACAAATATCTTGTCATCGGCCTCGTCTATCTAGAAGGCTTCCTTATTGAAGCGGGTTATGTAAGATCTTAGCGTCTCATCCTCCCATTGCTTGATGCTCAACAGGCATGCAGTGGACTTCTTATACCTGTGCCCCACGATAAAGTGCGAGGCAAAATGCGCGCTCAGCTCCTTGAAGGTACCGATGGAGTTGGGCGTCAACCTGTTGAACGATACTCTTATAGGACCCTTCAGCGTAGTTGGGAAGGCTCAACACATGATCTCGTCCGCCACGCCTTGTAGGTGCATAAGGGTTTTGAATGAATCCAAGTGATCTAAGGGATCCTTTGACCCATCGTAGGCTTCTACTTGCGGCATACAGAACTTCGGCGGAAGGGGGAACGAAGTTACGGGTGCAGTAAAAGGCGAGTCCGTCCGGTGGACTAACTCGTCAAGGTCGCTTGACACCCGTCCTCTGAGGGCGTTCATCATGAAATCCATCCGTTCCTTCATCATTTGCATCTCCGCAACTATGTGTGGTGGTGCTGTTTTTGCGACGAATGGATGGTTGGTATCTTGTCTCTCTTGCCTGCTCGGAGCATTGCTGCCTTCTAGTCATTCTTGGTCCCTTCTTTTGGCGCTGGTGCACTCTTGCTCTTCTCCGTGACTGTTGGGCCCAGCATCCTTTTGGCGCAGCTGTTCCTCTAGGTCGTGGTTTTGCTTGGTAAGGCGTTCCACAGCCGCAACTAGGGTCTGTACCTGTCTTTCAAGGGCAGTAGTGTGTGGTTCTTCTCCGGTATGGTTATTGGTTGTCATTAAGCGAGTGAGTACCATACAACTCTTTGTCCAGGAAGTGGTAATATGACTGTTACTGTTTTCGATTTTTCCCACAGACGGCGCCAACTGATGATGCCAAAAATCATCAGTGAGTCGCACGGTCCTCACGTGCTCTAGACAGAACCTGCGAAACAGAAACAAAGAAGACTTTGCAGAGAGTACCAGTGTGGTACCGGCCAAATACCCTTCGAAGGTTAAGTTAGAGAACTTTCACAACTCTAGAGTGCTAGAGTTAAGGTAAATTATGCGTACCTTGGTTTGTGAGGGTTTTGGGGTTTTTATAGTAGCTTAGAGTTGACATTCGTTTCTTGGCAGGGAAGGTCTTTTCTTGTAGGGAAGATTTTTATTAATACACGTGTCTTGTGGGATCCTTTCCTTGTGGGGACCCTCTTGATTAGGGTTAATCGTGGGGTACAAGATATTTCCTTGCACAGATATTCGTGGAGATCAAGTAAGGCCATGCTGGGCCTGTCACGCCCTTTATTCTCGTTGGCCTTTTCTTGTTCCCGTCGGCCTTCTCTCTTCTCGTCGTCTCGTGTAGACACTGTCGGGTATGGAGGTGAGACCGTCGGCCTATGATGTCGTCATTTTCATACTTTCTTATGTGCATGCAAAGTTGACGGGCCTAATGGGGTTGTCGGCTTCTTTGCATGTAGTGCGTTTATCTCTTTCTAAAAAACAACCTAGTCATGTTCAATGGTTCTTGTAAAGGCCATTTAACCATTTCTATTCAAGTGTTCAAGTCGGCCATTCGTTGCAGTGGTGGAGTAGTAGTGGTACTGTTGATGATTTTGATTTGGGAAGAGTAGCTGCTACGCGCGCACAAGAGAAAGGGGAGAGACCTGGGTAAAAAATAAAGATTTTTTTTTTAAAATTGATTGGAAAGAGGGGTTTTTGGTCTTTTAACTTTGTGTCACTTAAGTAATACACATGTGCAAGTCATGTGCTCAAAATTTCCATCTAACATAACAGTAAAATTAACTTTGGGGGGCAAAATGTAACAAGAGTAATAGTTTAGGGTACAAAATATGCAATCAAATAGTTTATGGTACAAAGTGTAATATAGTTTAGGGTGGTAAATTATAATTTCCCCTACAAAAGGCTATCAATGAAATTGAGCAGTTCTTCTCAACCCATTTGATTTTAAAATCTTGAACAAGTAAAGTATATAATGTCACATATCATTTTATTTAATCAAACAATTAAAATGAGATTAACTTTTTACATTTTATTGTATGATCTCATTTAGTTATCAATAATATTTTCATGCAATGCACTGGAGCCATGCACTTAGCATATATTTAAAAAATGTAGTAGTATATGATAAAAAAAAAACAATGAAATTCTTCTTCTTCTTTTTTTTCCTACTTAATTTGCTAATTTCAATTGTAAGAATAGGAAAAAGAAATACCATGTTTATATGTTTGAGTGTTAATATAGCTAATAAGGGGGAACAATTATTTTTGAAAAAAAATTATTTTTAGTGTAAATTTAACGAGTAAAACATAATGTTTGATAGAGTTGAATTAAAAATGCACCGTTTTTATGTCAAATTGTTTGGTTTTTGCCTTTCTCATGGTTATATTTCTCTCATCGTTGTAATTATCAATCGTTTATTTTTTTTGGTTCTCAAAAAATGATTTTTTAATATGTTTTTTAATTTTTGGGTTTGGAATTAGAATAATGCTACAGTTACAAACTATTCTACAACATTTTTACAAACTATTAATGTGGCTAACTTCTTACTGCCAAAGGCCTTGTAGCTGAATTGACATCTCCCCATGTACAAAATGCTTGGCGGTTTAGGGAGGAAAGTGTTCGAACTGCGGAGTTAGCAGCATGCTGTAATTATCTCTCAAAAAAAAAAAAAAAAAAACTTCTTACTGGTTTTCATCTAGACTCACCATTAACATTACTTTTTCATTTACTAATAATCACTCACCACATTAGCAGGTTGTAAAATTTTTTGTAAGAAAGTTTGTATCTCTAGCATTACTCTTAGAATTATGCACTAGGTCAAGGAGAATTGTTGCAAAATTTATTGCACCTTAATGGATGATTCACTTTAAATATATTAAGTAACAATTATTGTATGTTTTCTTTTATTTATCTTTTGTTAACATTGAATAGACTATACATTTAATTTTCAAATATTAATTTAATGTTGATTCTTTGTATAATTCTCATTATTAAATGGTGAAAATTTTTGTTCATATTCTGAGCTCCCATAAGATCAAATCCTAGCTCCGTGTACATCCTTCAAGTGACAAGTTTATATAATAATCAAAAAAATGTTTATATAACACGAACTTTTATATATAATAATTCTTCCAAAAAAAAAAGAAGTTTATATAATAATTAGTGACTTCTTATAGTTGTTTTGTGAGTTATTTGAGGGTTACATTATTTTCCACAACTATCCTATGTTGATTGTAATTAGTTGTGTGTCATTTTCATTTTTTACATAAACTCACTATTTTTTTTCTGCACCACTTACAATTAGAGTCACATAAGATAGTTGTGAAAAATTATGTTGTAAAGATTGTGGTCTTTAGAATTATTGTTGTTTTGTATCGTGCTTCATCGTTCTTTTGGTTGGAATGATTTTGGGGAGGATGGAAAAAAAAAAAAAAGAGTAAAAAAAAAGAGAGAAAATAGATGAAAGGGGTGTTTGGTTAGGAGGGGGAGGAGGAGAGAAAAATGGTGAAGTCCAGCTATTTTCTCTCTGAACTCATCAATACTCAATTTCTTTAAAATGAGGAGAAAATGAGAATGAAAATGAGGTGCAAAATTTTGAACTAAAATGCCCACCGCTCACTAACCAACTACTACCAGTACCCACTGCCAACCGCTTTATTTTGTTTTGTTTATTTTTTTTCTTTTGCTTACCGATGTTGACAACTTTTTCTCCCAGTAGTTATTATTATTATTATTATTTGGTGCAATTCGTTTCTATTTTTCTTTCTTTCTTTCTTAATTTTTTTTTTTCAATAGTTTTGATTTTTTTTAAAGCATTAAATTTTTTTTACCCTCAGTTTTTTTCCCCTTTCGGTTTTATAGAAAATAATTTTTTGTTCTTGAATTTCTTGAGCTCTTTTTCTTTTATTATTTTTTTAATGAGGTGCTTATTCATATAAATTTTTTTAATGAAAATATAAAAACATGTTATTTTTTGTTTTATCTAATAGGGACATGATTTTAAATTTATGCAAATCACATTTTCTATCTTTCCATTTTTCTTCTCAACCAAACAAAAAAATTTTCATCCCTCCACTTTTTCTCTCTTCCAACCAAATAAAAATGAGGGAAATTAAAATCTTTTCTATCCTCTCACTTTTCCACCCCTCCTCATTTTCTATCCTCCCACTTTTCCATCTTCCCAACCAACAGTTAAGGAAATGGCCAACTATTGTAACTTCTGATTTTGTTTTGTTTTTTCTTTTACTTGACTTTTTTTTTCTCCTATCTTTTGAGGTATCCCAAAAAAAAAGTATTTAAACTTTAAAATGAACAAACTAAGTTGTACCTACCATTCTCTAGAAAATGCACAGCAAAGTACCCATGGATTTTAGAAATTACAGATGAAATGGCTAATTTAGTTTCAGAAAGTATGAAAATTGACTTAGGTAATTCATATATGAATGAAAATCTGAAGATGTTATTGTTACAATTTCAAAGGGGAATAAAATTTAAGCCCTTTTGACATATTGCTAAGAAAATTTCAGTGATTGAATGAAATGTGGCATAACAGAACAAATCATCAGAAATGAAGGCAGTGCAAATTGGATACTGCATATCAACGAATAGCAATGAAAAATAAAGTTGTTTTTGTGTATCGAAGCAGGAGTATCTTCAAACCTAGTTATTTTATACAACTATGATGATCTTGAAGTTTTAAGTTACCCTCTTGAACTAGAATACATAAGGAAAGATGACTCAGGGCACTGAAGTGATGACTGACCAAAAACAAGGTGTTTTCTCATTCTAATTCAGTAATGAGTCACAAAAATCTGCAGGTATCAAATCCCTGGATATAAAAGAGGCAAAGTGGCAATATTATAAATAAACCACAGATGAAAGATGAGCTTTGTTAGAAATACTGAATACAATAATATTGTATTTTTCTAATGAAAGAATATATATGAGTGCTTTTATATAGGAGGCATATGAGTGCAGTACAAGTAAGAGTGTAGTACAAGAATGTGTGCTATACAAGTAATCTAGTTGGGCCTAAAGCCCACAACACTATACACGTTAACAGCCCCGCTCAAACTCAAGGTGGATGTGAGACCAACTTGAGGTTGTCAACCAAAGTACGAAAGCGTCCTTTAGGATGTGACTTGGTGAAGATATCTGCAAGTTGATCTTTAGAGGAGACTGAGATCAGCTTGAGAGCACCATGGACAAGATGATAACGGATAAAATGACAATCGATCTCGATGCATTTAGTCTGTTCATGGAAGACATCATTGTGAGCAATATGAATGGCACTCTGGTTGTCACAATAAAGAGGAGTAGCAGAGGATGTAGGCACACCTAAGTCTTTGAGAAGCCATCGTAGCCAAAGGAGCTCAGATGTGGTATCAGCAAGGACACGATATTCTGCTTCAATACTGGAGCGGGCCACATGAGTTTGTTTCTTAATTCGCCAATAAATCAGAGAAGAACCAAAAAGAAAGCAATAACCAGTGGTGGACCTGCGATCAGTGGGATCTCCTGCCCAATCAGCATCATAAAATGCATGGAGAACAAGAGGAGATTGAGCAGAGTAGAAAAGACCATGGAAGAGAGTGCCCTTTAGGTATCGAAGAATGCGCAGAACAACAGCATAGTGAGTCGATCGTGGAGCAGACAGATACTAGCTCACCTGGTGAACAGCATAGGAAATGTCTAGACGAGTGACAGTGAGATAAACTAAGCTGCCAACCAAGCGTCTATAAAGAGAGGGATTAGACAATGGTTTCCCCCCTGAGGGAGTCAGATGCGCATTAAGCTCAACTGGAGTGTCAACAGTCTTGCTATTAGTAAGTCCAGCTCGAGACAAGAGTTTAGAGGCATACTTGGCTTGAGTAATATAAAGTCCATCTGTAAAATGAGTGATTTCAAGACCCAAGAAGTAGCTGAGATGTCCAAGATCTTTCATCTCAAATTACTGACTGAGAAAATCCTTGAGTTCTCGAATGCCATTGAGGTCATCATCAGTTATGATCATATCATCCACATACAGGAGAAGTAAAATAGTGCATTTGTCAGTGCGACGAAGAAATAAGGCAGAATCATAATGACTGGCCATGTAACCTAAGCGAGAGATGGTAGAGTTGAATTTGGCAAACCAAGCTCGTGGAGCTTGTTTAAGGCCATAAAGTGCACGTCGAAGGTGGCAAACCTTGTTGGAGTCAACAGAGAGACCAAGAGGAGGTTGCATATAAATTTCTTCATTTAAATCCCCATTAAGGAATGCATTTTTGACATCCATCTGAAAAAGGTCCCATTTACTAGCAGCAGCAACAGCTAAGAGGGCACGAACAAATGAGATACGAGCAACCGGAGCAAAGGTCTCTTCATAATCAATCCCATACTCCTGTGTAAAACCTTTTGCAATGAGACGAGATTTGTAGCGCTTAATGGACCCATCAGAGCGAGTCTTAATCTTATAGATCCACTTATAACCAACCATAGATTTCCCAGGAACGAGTGTCACCAAATCCCAAGTATGGTTTTTAGATAATGCATCAAGTTCATCTTTCATTGTAATCTGCCATAAAGGGTCAGTGGAAGCCTCACGATATGTGTGAGGCTCGTGTAGTGTAGCAAGGGCAGTGTAACAATGATAGTCAAGTAAATGTGCAGGAATGGATCTTACCCGAGTTGAGTAACGAGGTGGAATGTCTTGTGCAAGATCTTCAGGCGGAGCAGGAGTAGGGGACCCAAGCTCAGGGTTGGGGTTAGGTAGCTCGTCTTTGACTTGTTCATCTTCCACCTGTTCATTAAAGGGTGAACTAGGAAAGGGATCAATGATATCTGGTGGTTAGACAGAGAAGTCTACAGGAGAATCAAGAGCAACTACAGAAGGGATATGTGCCTCATCTGGAAAAAGATCTAAGGCAAAGGAGGAAGATAGGGAGGCACGGAAGTGAGAGAGCTTGACAAAGAGGCGATGTTCCCAAAAGACAACATTACGGAAGATACGAAGACGATGAGAGACAGGATCATAACACCGATACCCCTTTTGAGTTTCGCCATAGCCAAGAAAACAACAAAGCCTTGACCAAGACTCAAGTTTGTTATGCTCATGTGGTTGAATAAGAATGAAACAAGCAGAACCGAAGGAGCGAAGGTGGTGATAGTCTGGAGGTGACCCAAAAAGGCGCTCATATGGAGTTTGATTTTGATAATAGGACTTGAAATGTGATTAATAGCATGAAGAGCAGCTTCGCCCCAAAAAAGAGCAGGAACTTTGGCAGAGAGAAGGAGAGCACGAACAATGTCAAGAATATGACGAAGTTTTTGTTCGACTCTGCCATTTTGCTGAGAGGTACCTGGACAAGTTAGTTGATGAACAGTGCCACAGGAATGCAAAACAGCTTGGAAAGCATATTGAGTGTACTCAAGAGCATTATCAGATCGAAAAATTTTGATGCGTTTGGAAAACTGAGTTTCAACCATTTTTTCAAAATTAGAATATACTTGCAATAATTCAGAACAATGTTTCATATTAAAAATCCAGCTATAGCGAGAGTAATCATCAACAAAGACAACAAAATATCGAGACCCACCAATACTAGAGACAGAGGAAGGCCCCCAAACATCAGAATGAATAAGGTCAAAGATATCAGTGGATATTGATTCACTAGTATTGAAAGGCAAAGTTGGTTGTTTTCATAACTGACATGAGACACAATCAAAATTTTCTGTAGACACTGAACCTAACAAACCTCTAGAAGCCAATTGTTGTACCCGAGAGGAAGATGCGTGACCAAGTCGAGCATGCCAAAGTGCAAGGGAAGGAACAGAAGAAACTGCAGCAGCTGCAGCAATAGAAACAGGAGCAACAAGTGGAAGACGAAGGTTGTCCACGGGAAACATATGCCCAACTCTGGGACTGGTCCCAAGCTCTTGTCCCATCCTTGGATTCTACACAATACACCCAGAATTATCAAAGATAATGCGATAACCCAACTCAGCTAATTGTCCCATAGAGAATAAATTGTAAGAAAGGTCAGAAACATTAAAGACCCTAGGAACCGAGAGGTTGGAGGTCGAAACGGAACCTATATTATGACCAGACATTGTGGAACCATTTGCTGTGCGAATATTAAGATGGTGTGGTGTAGGTTTAAGTTCAGAAAATAAAGACGAGTGAGGTGTCATGTGATTGCAACAAGCAGAATCCATAAGCCAAGAGGTAGGAGACATACCAGATAAAGCTGAGAGAGAAGAGGAATAAGATGCATTACCAACCATATGAATGACATTAGCGATGATGTTTATAAGGTCATTTCTGGAAATGGTGAAAGTGGATCCAGAAGACTGAGACTGTGCAGAGACGAGAGCCATTGGTTGGTCACTCTCCATATTAGCAACAGTAGCAGCAAAAATTGAAACAGCTGATTTGTTGTGATGATAGCAAGTCTCAATACTGTGGCCAAAACGTTTACAAAAATTGCAAAAACGTTTGCTGGATTGTCGGCGATGATTATTGCAAAAGGAAGAAGACTTGTCCTTATTCTTCATTTAGAAGCAAAATATGCAAAAATGGACTGCAAAAATGGAATCTACGTGAAAAACTGGGTAAGGAGCACCTGGACTGCAAAAGTCAACTGTGAAAAAAGTCAACGGTCAAAGTCAACCCAAGTCAACAGCCTGTTAACGATGACGTTAGCTAACGTGGCAGGTGACGTCAGTAGATGGTGGACGATGATGTCAGCAGGTGACGTGGCAATGATGACGTCACCTAGGGCTGACGTCAGCAGGTGAAGATCTAGTGCGTGGAGGTGCGTGAAGAAGGCTGTCGGCACATGGAAGCGCGTGGAACGCGTGAGCTTGGGCGTAGAATATTTGGGTGGCGCGTGAGAGCGCGTGCTATCTCCGATGGCTGCGAGGCTTCCACTAACGTGTAGATCGGCGCAAGAAGATCTTAGTGATACCTGCAGAAATGTAATCGGAGCAATATTTACGGCGGTAATGACACGTGCAGTGGTCTGTGCGGTGTAGGACTTCTCAACGACAGCGGCTACAGGTCCGGAACCCAAAGACAACGGCTGGAAGACGTCGGAGGTTCAACGGCAAGAGACTGCGGCGATTGTTGTGACGGTGGAAGCGATGTTGAGAATGGAGTAACACCAATAAAGACAAGACTGCTAAGAAAATGTCATAGCAGTGGCTCTGATACCATGTTAGAAATACTGAATGCAATAATATTGTATTTTTCTAATGAAAGAATATACATGAGTGCCTTTATATAGGAGGCATATGAGTGCAGTACAAGTAAGAGTGTAGTACAAGAATGTGTGCTATACAAGTAATCTAGTTGGGCCTAAAGCCCACAACACTATACACGTTAACAAGCTTAAATAAAACTTTACCACTGACATTGAGTGCGCTGCCATTATTGATGTATCTATTACACTATGCACTGCAGCCATTCTCCAGTAAGGCCGCCCCACTAAGAAGCACGGACACAGCGGGTACGGGTTCATGTAGGTGTACAGGTACGACACAGTGACATAGCAATTTTTGAAAAAATAGGACATGACAAACCAAGAATAAATATAATTATTAATTTTCAAATGCATTATTACTATTCAGAGCATGAATGCTCTCTTTATTTTATGAAAAGGTATTTAACCGCCTCGCTAAGAAGCACGGACACAGCGGGTACGGGTTCATGTAGGTGTACGGGTACGACACAGTTACATAGCAATTTTTTTAAAAATAGGATATGACAAACCAAGAATAAATATAATTATTAATTTTCAAATGCATTATTACTATTCAGAGCATGAATGCTCTCTTTATTTTATGAAAAGGTATTCGATTTCTCTTGTTCTTATGGACCGGCTGTGTTTAGTACTTTTTTTCAAAGAACACAACTGGGACATACACGTAGAAGTGTCCTAGGTGAGTTAAGTGTCTGATACGGGTATGACATAGGTATGACATCCAAAATAAAATGTCCATGCTTCCTAAATCACCAGGATGTCCATAAAACCAGTAAATCGTCACACTATGGTATTGCTCACCAAGACATCCATGTGAGAAGTGGAGTATGATAAAACTTCCAATGAAACAGACTTATCACAAGAAATAGCTAGCCCACTTATCAAACCCACTCTATTTGCCACAAATACATCCAGTAAGAGAGAGTCTAGTGCAAACTTTCGGAACACCATGTCTGTGAAGCATTGTTTCACTAAAAAACAAGACTTTAGGATCTTTTTTCTCTCTTTAGTGAGAGAAAGGCATGAATTGCTAGAGAGTTCCCAAGCCCTCCACAGTTCCAAAACAAAAGGTTCATTAAGATGGTGAAGGTTGCTTAACAGTGTTATTGGAACCAACACCTAGATTAGTTTGATAATGAGCACTCTTTGTACGTTTTAAGACACAAAGAGAAGGAACTGATTCTAAAGCTTTTTTATGCTAAGGAGAAATGGTAGTTTCAAGTTTCAACACCAGAAAAAAGAAGAGAAGAAAAAAAAGAGGCAAATAAGTGGGGAAATTTGCTATGTAACACCATTTTTGAAACATATTTGTTAGTAAGCATGTTTTCAAAACTTATTAGCAAACTAGCATCTCGAGCCTTAGAGGCTCGAGTTCAGTGATAAAACTCGAGTCTTAGAGACTCGAGTTCTAAGCTGACATGGAAGAAAAAATTCACGTGGAACTCGAGTCTTTCCTCACACTAGTAAAACCAAACTTTCCATCTCTGTGAACCTCTCACCCAGCCCTTGCCTTCATTCTCCTTAGAAACCCAGGAACCACTACCTTCGTTCCCCACCCAGCCACTACCATTTCGCCTTTATTCTTCATCCCAGCCACTGCCTTCGTTCTTCTCAAAAACACCAAGAACCATTGCCTTCGATCTTCTTTGAAACCCAGCCTTCGATCTTTAGAAACCCCAGCCTTCAATCTTCTCAGCCTTCAATCTTGTCGGCCTTCGATCTTCTAGGCGTGGGATCTTGTTAGCCTTTGATCTTATGGGCATGGGTTTTTATGGTTACTTGAGAAGAATGAAGTAGTGGGTGGGGCGTGGGTGATGATGGTTGCTTGAGATGAACAAAGTTGAAGAAAGAAGAACAAAGGCTGAAGAAAGAAGAACAAAGTAGAAGAACGAAGTGGCAGCACCTTTACGGACCCTCCCAATTTATTTTCAGTTTTATTTTCAGTTTTTGCCCCTAAATCGAAACCTTTGAAACCGACCAAAATACCCCCAAAGTCTAAAGAATATAGTGCATTGTTGCTTCGTTTAGGGGTATTTTGGTCATTTTCAGAGGTTTCAAGAGTATATTGCTTATTTTTGAGGTTTCAATGGTATTTTGGTCATTTTAAAAGTTTTTGGGGATGTTGTCGTCGTTTTGGGGGTGTTTTGGTCATTTACTAGAGTTTTGGGATATTTTGGACATTCGTGGTGCATTTTAGTCATTTTGGCAGTTCTAGGGGGTAATTTTAGAGGTTTTTGTGTATTTATCGGTTTTTAGATATTTTGGTAATTCTTACGGGTAAAATAAATTTTTTTTGACAAAAAAAAATACCCTAGAAATCACTAGAATGACCATTATACTCCCAAAATCACCAAAATACCCCCAAAATCACAAAATATCCAAAAAAAAAGCCCTCGAAATCTAATAATTGACCAAAGTAGCCTCAAAAGCTCCAAAACGACTGAAATAACTCGAAGACCTTTAAAATGACCAAAATACCTTGGAAACGGAATGAGCAGTCAAATCTCGATACATCGGAAACAGCCAAAAAAACCCCGAACATATAAAATGATTAAAATATATACCTTGACATTGCTAGAATAAGCAAAATGCCCTAAATTCTTCTAGAATGAGCAAAACAACTTGAAACCGACCAAAGTACCCCCCAAAGTCTAAAGAATAGAGTGTATTATTGCTTAGTTTAGGGGTATTTTGGTCATTTTCAAAGGTTTCGAGAGTATTTTGCTTATTTTTGAGGTTTCAATGGTATTTTTGTCATTTTAAAAGTCTTTGGGGATGTTGTCGTCGTTTTGGGGGCGTTTTGGTCATTTTCTAGAGTTTTGGGATATTTTGGACATTCGTGATGAGTGCACAAGGAAAGAAAATGTAAACCTAAAGGAAGGAAGCAAGGAGATAACGTTTCCTTATATTAGTCTGAGTTGTCTCAAAAAGTGCCTAGCGGGTTACGGATTTAACATCCAAATCCAATAACAAAGAAATGCATGAAGGGTTCGATTCATCATGTACAAACTCCCAACCTATCTCTATCTTTGTACAATTATTGATGATCAGGGACGGAATCAGAATTTGATTATTGAGGTGCCAAAACATGAATAACTTTTTTTTTTTGACAATTCAAGAATAAAAAATACTAAAATTTAAAACTAAATTAATATATGAAAAATAAAAGCAGCATCTATTTAGTATTTAACAAAAATAAAACACAAAATAATTTTTCTTAATACATACATTTCAATTCAATCATATATAATCTATCAATATAGAACTAAAGTTTTTTTTTAATCGTAAAAATCATCAACGAAGGATATACTAAATTCCACAGAAATTTTCCTCTTTTACATACAAATCAAGGAGATTATTAAAATATCATCTTTCATTTTTTCATAAATCCTATTTTTGACAATGTTTATGATTGAAAATACTCGATACATGAAAAGAGAAAAGAATCATAACTCCTTGAATGTAATAAAAACACTCAAATCTTCATAGAAAGGAGTAACCAAAAAAAGAAGAAGTTTCCCAATCAATTTTGAAACTTCTATTACACTTTTAAAAAATGGTTCACCTTTTGCGGATTTGCGTTATATACTTTCAATTTAAGTCCATCCAAATAGATTAGTTTATGTTATATTTTATAATGCATTTGTAATATATATCTTGAGATCAATATGAATCAACACCACCTCACTCCAAATGTTGATATATAATACATTAAAGTTTTTTATTTTTGTTCTTTAATCTTTATGCGGTAGGTGCAGATAAAGTGGAGAACTGTGGATACTTGTAATCGCAATAGAAAGAAAAATTATTAGTTCTTTCTCAGGGTTTCTACGTTATTTCCAAAAAATTAAAAATTAAAAATGTTGTATACGTGGAAAGAGTAAAGAGAAACAATAAAGTGAAATATATGCTTTGTAATAAATATAATACTATTTAATAACACATGAATTGGGTCCACATGAATATTTGAGCTTCCATTTATTTTATTAAATTGAATAAACATAAGACAACCTAATTAAAAAATAATACCTCAATTTATTGATTCAAAGTGAGAATTTATAATTGTCAAGATATAAAAAGGAAAATACATGGTTTTTTTTTTTTTTTTTGAGAAAAAAAAAATACATGGTTTTTATTTCTTAGTTACATTAAAAAAATGAAAATACAAGAATAGTCCAAAACCAATGATCTAAGATTGGAGGCTAAGCTATGGAGTAGTAAGGTGTTAAGCACCTAGCCATTACGTGAATGTGAAAAAATACAGGCGAACCTAAACCAGATTAAACTAAATTGTAACCCAATTGTCCCAACCTGTTTTATAACCTATCTTCTAGGAGGGACTCATTTTAGACCTGAACTTGATCTGACATGAACAGCTTGTCAGGTTTGCTTAATGAAAATTAAAAGAAATTCACTCTTCATTTCGCTCTGAAATCAATATATATTTCACCCGACTGACGAAATTCTAGCCAAAATACCAATTTAGGCTAATACGGGCCATAATTTAGGACAATATAGAACATGAGACACCTACACCGAATTACACACCAACACAAAAAACAAAAAGGTATTTAAACATTGCTTTTAAGCCTATAAATAAACCCCTCCACTCCATTCCAAACCATCTACACTCATTCAGAATTCCTTAAAGAAATTATATCCATCTACTATCACCCATATACCATTACATAATTTCCTTTATGCTTAGTTGATTTGGCTCTTTTCATGGTGGTTTCTTGGAATCGCCCTCTTGAAAATGAGCCTCTCGCTCATATATGGGATTCAAATTACTATTCCTATCACCCTTATCTTCTTGATACTGCTTTTTTATTTTATTTTATTTTGAGTCTTGCTAGAACCAAGCACTCACTATTCCATTTGCACACAAAGTTGCAGAAGACAGTTAATCAAGGGACAAATCAAATTAAATTGCCAAGAGTCATTTAGGCCTCGTTTGGTATGCAAGTTTAAACACATGTTTTCAGTTTTTAAATAAAATTACACATTTTTTCACACTTTTTCACCCATATGTATTTAAAAAAAAAAATGAAAACTGTTGTTTAAACACACGTACCAAACGGGCCCTTAATTTCCAATTTAGGCTTGTAGCCCATTGCACATGGAGTTCGAAGTTGGTTCTTAGACCTATAATCAGGTGGTGGCTCCTATCTTTGCATAATCCAAAGCTATTTGTGTACACCCGGGACAATTTCTAGTATGGGCCCACACCGAACTACCCGAGCTAGCTTCGCAGTTGTCCGTCAATATGGAGAACGGTACCCCTTTGGAACCGATGCAAGCCCCTCAGGGCGCTCACAAGATTCAAGATTAAAACTAGTTGAAAGAATAGCTTGATATCATTTGAAGATGTTGCTCATAGTGACAGATTATAGATGGTTGGGAATAAAGCTTTGTGACTTCTTGAGGGCTTAGTAATGAAAAGTACAGCAAAACTAGATTTGACCAATTTAGGTGTAGTCTCTCATCCACAAACACCATGTAATTACACACACAAAAATCTATTTTAGTGGCATCAAGATACTAGTTAGAAGTTTTGAACTCAAGACCTTATAAATCTCATAAACCTTGAGTACTACTAGACCAAGCACTTGGATTTAGTCTAACTTTTCCATTGCTACTACATAGTTAGTGGAGTTA
This sequence comes from Notholithocarpus densiflorus, assembly GCA_030021035.2. Lineage (NCBI taxonomy): Eukaryota > Viridiplantae > Streptophyta > Magnoliopsida > Fagales > Fagaceae > Notholithocarpus > Notholithocarpus densiflorus. Next base: position 212,701 of record JARYZH020000369.1, read on the forward strand.
TATATTATCACCAGAAAGAATGTAAATTTTCAAGCAAAATTTTTTGATATTGAAACTAAAAAACCTCTAAAATGACGGCTAGAATGAGCAGTCAAATCTCGATACCTCGTAAACAGCCAAAATACCCCGAACATGTAAAATGACTAAAATATACACCTTGACATTCGTAAAATAAGCAAAATGCCCTAAAATCCTCTAGAATGAGCAAAGAACCTTGAAACCGACCAAAATACCCCATAAGTCTAAAAACTCGAGTGTATTTTGGCTTAGTTTAGGGGTATTTTAGTCATTTTTAGAGGTTTCGAGAGTATTTTGCTTATTTTTGAAGTTTCAATGGTATTTTGGCCATTTTAAAAGTTTTCGGGGTTGTGGTCGTCATTTTGGGGGCATTTTGGTCATTTTCTAGGGGTTTGGGATATTTTGAAAATTCGTGATGCATTTTAGTCATTTTCACAGTTCTAGTGGGTCATTTTAGAGGTTTTGGTGTATTTATCAATTTTTTGATATTTTGGTAATTCTAACGGGTAAAATAATTTTTTTTTGAAGAAAAAAATGCCCTAGAAATCATTAGAATGGCCATTGTACTCCCAAAATCACAAAAATACCCCCAAAACCACAAAATGTCCAAAAAAAACCCCTTCGAAACCTCATAATTGACCAAAGTAGCCTCAAAAGCTTTAAAACGACTAAAATAACCCGAAAATCTCTAAAATGACCAAAATATGCCGGAAACGGCTAGAATGAGTGGTCAAATCTCGATACCTTGTAAACGGCCAAAATAACCAAATCATCTAAAATGATTAAAATATACACCTCGACATTGCTAAAATGAGCAAAATGCCCTAAAATCTTCTAGAATGAGCAAAACAACTTGAAACCGACCAAAATACCCCCAAAGTCTAAAGAATATAGTGCATTGTTGCTTCGTTTAGGGGTATTTTGGTCATTTTCAGAGATTTCGAGAGTATTTTGCTTTTTTTTGAGGTTTCAATGGTATTTTGGTCATTTTAAAAGTCTTCATGAATGTTGTCGTCGTTTTAAGGGTGTTTTGGTCATTTTCTAGAGTTTTGGGATATTTTAGACATTCGTGGTGCATTTTAGTCAGTTTGGCTGTTCTAGGGGGTCATTATAGAGGTTTTTGTGTATATATCGGTTTTTAGATATTTTGGTAATTCTTATGGGAAAAATAAATTTTTTTGACAAAAAAATACCCTAGAAATCACTAGAATGACCATTGTACTCCCAAAATCATCGAAATACCAATAAACCCATAAAATGTCAAAAAAAAACCCCCTCGAAATCTCATAATTGACCAAAGTAGCCTCAAAAGCTCTAAAACGACTAAAATAACCCGAAAACTTAGAAAATGACCAAAATACCTAGAAAACGGCTAGAATGAGCAGTCAAATATCGATACCTCATAAACAGCCAAAATACCCCGAACATCTAAAATGATTAAAATATACACCTCGACGTTGCTAAAATAAGCAAAATGCCCTAAAATCCTCTAGAATGAGCAAATCAACTTGAAACCGACCAAAATACCCCCATAAGTCAAAAAACTCGAGTGTATTTTGGCTTAGTTTAGGGGTATTTTAGTCATTTTCAGAGGTTTCAAGAGTATTTTGCTTATTTTTGAAGTTCAATGGTATTTTGGTCATTTTAAAAGTTTTCGGGGTTTTTGCCGTCATTTTGGGGGCGTTTTGGTCATTTTCAAAGGGTTTGGGATATTTTGGAAATTCATTATGCATTTTAGTCATTTTCACAGTTCTAGTGGGTCCTTTTAGAGGTTTTGGTGTATTTATCAATTTTTTGATATTTTGGTAATTCTTACGAGTAGTAATTTTTTATTTACGAAAAAAATACTCTAGAAATCACTAGAATGGCCATTATACTTTCAAAATCACCAAAATACCCCCAAAACCACAAAATGCCCAAAACAAAACCGCTCGAAGCCTTATAATTGACCAAAATAGCCACAAAAGCTCTAAAACGACTAAATAACCCGAAAACCCCTAAACTGACCTAAATACCCCTGAAACAGCAAGAGTGAACAGTCAAATGTCGATATCTCGTAAACGGCCAAAACACCCAAAACATCTAAAATGATTAAAATAAACACCTCGACATTGCTAAAATGAGCAAAATGCCCTAAAATCTTCTAGAATGAGCAAAACATCATGAATCCAACCAAAATACCCCCAAAGTCTAAAGAATAGAGTGCATTGTTGCTTTGTTTAGGGGTATTTTGGTCATTTTCAAAGGTTTTAAGAGTATTTTGCTTTTTTTTTGAGGTTTCAATGGTATTTTTGTCATTTTAAAAGTCTTCGGAGATTTTGTCTTCGTTTTGGGGGTGTTTTAGTCATTTTCTAGAGTTTTGGGATATTTTGGACATTTGTGGTGTATTTTAGTCATTTTGGCAATTCTAGGGGGTCATTATAGAGGTTTTTGTATATTTATCGGTTTTTAGATATTTTGGTAATTCTTATGGGAAAAATAACTTTTTTTGACAAAAAAATACCCTAGAAATCACTAGAATGGCCATTGTACTCCCAAAATCATCGAAATACCAACAAAACCACAAAATGTCCAAAAAAAACCCCCTCGAAATCTCATAATTGACCAAAGTAGCCTTAAAAGCTCTAAAACGACTAAAATAATCCGAAAACCTCTAAAATGACCAAAATACCCCGGAAACGACTAGAACGAGCAGTCAAATCTCGATATCTCCGAAACAGCCAAAAATACCCCGAACATCTAAAATGAATAAAGTATATACCTCGACATTGCTAGAATAAGCAAAATGCCGTGAATTCTTCTAGAATGAGCAAAACAACTTGAAACCGACCAAAGTACCCCCAAAGTCGAAAGAATAGAGTGTATTATTACTTAGTTTAGAGGTATTTTGGTCATTTTCAAAGGTTTCAAAAGTATTTTGCTTATTTTTGAGGTTTCAATGGTATTTTTGTCATTTGAAAAGTCTTTGGGGTTGTTGTCGTTGTTTTGTTGTATTTTAGTCATTTTGGCAGTTCCAAGGGATCATTTTAGAAGTTTTTGTGTATTTGCATGTTTTTTGAAATTTCGGTAATTCTTATGGATAAAATAATTTTTTTTGACAAAAAAATACCCTAGAAATCACTAGAATGGCCATTGTACTCCCAAAATCACCGAAATACCAACAAAACCGCAAAATGTCCAAAAAAACCCACCTCGAAACCTCATAATTGACCAAAGTAGCCTTAAAAGCTCTAAAACGACTAAAATAACCCGAAAACCTCTAAAATGACTAAAATACTCCGAAAACGGCTAGAATGAGCAGTCAAATCTCGATACCTCGTAAACAGCCAAAATACCCCGAATATCTAAAATGATTAAAATATACACCTTGACATTGCTAAAATAAGCAAAATGCCGTAAAATCCACTAGAATGAGCGAAGCAACTTGAAACCGACCAAAATACACCCATAAGTCTAAAAACTCGAGTGTATTTTGGCCTAGTTTAGGGGTATTTTAGTCATTTTCAGAGGTTTCGAGAGTATTTTGTTTATTTTTGAAGTTTCAATGATATTTTGGCAATTTTAAAAGTTTTCGGGGTTGTTGTCGTCATTTTGGGGGCGTTTTGGTCATTTTCTAAGGGTTTGGGAAATTTTGGAAATTCGTGATGCATTTTAGTCATTTTGACAGTTCTACTGGGTCATTTTAGAGGTTTTGGTGTATTTATCAATTTTTTGATATTTTTGTAATTCTTGGAGGTAAAATAATTTTTTTTGACGAAAAAAATACTCTAGAAATCACTAGAACGACCATTATACTCCTAAAATCACCAAAAAACCCACAAAACCAAAAAATGTCCAAAAAAAAACCCTTCGAAACCTCGTAATTGACCAAAGTAGCCTCAAAAGCTCTAAAACGACTAAAATAACCCGAAAATCTCTAAAATGACCAAAATACGCTGGAAACAGCTAGAATGAGAGGTCAAATCTTGATGCCTCGTAAACAGCCAAAATACCCCGAACATCTAAAATGAATAAAATATACACCTCGACATTGCTAAAATAAGCATAATGCCCTAAATTCTTCTAGAATGAGTAAAACAACTTGAAACTGAGCAAAATACCCCCAAAGTCTAAAGAATAGAGTGTATTGTTGCTTAGTTTAGGGGTATTTAGGTCATTTTCAAAGGTTTTGAGAGTATTTTGCTTATTTTTGCAGTTTCAATGGTATTTTGGTCATTCTAAAAGTTTTCGAGGTTGTTGTCGTTGTTTTGGTCATTTTCTAAGGTTTTAGGATATTTTGGACATTCGTAGCGCATTTTAGTCATTTTGGTAGTTCTAGGGGATCATTTTAGACGTTTTTTTTGTATTTATCGGTTTTTTGATATTTTTATAATTCTTACGGGTAAAATAATTTTTTTGACAAAAACAATACTCTAGAAATCACTACAATGGCCATTATACTCCAAAAATTACCAAAATACCCCCAAAACCACAAAATGTCCAAAAAAAAAACCCCTCGAAATCTCATAATTGACCAAAATAGCCTCAAAAGCTCTAAAACGACTAAAATAACCTGAAAACCTCTAAAATGACAAAAATCCCCCTGAAACGGCTAGAATGAGCAGTTAAATCTCGATACCTTGTAAACGGCCAAAATACCCAAATCATCTAAAATGATTAAAATATACACCTCGACATTGCTAGAATAAGCAAAATGCCTTAAATTCTTCTAGAATGAGAAAAACAACTTGAAACTGACCAAAATACCCACAAAGTGTAAAGAATAGAGTGCATTATTGCTTAGTTTAGGGGTATATTGGTCATTTTCAAAGGTTTCAAGAGTATTTTGCTTATTTTTGAGGTTTCAAAGGTATTTTTGTCATTTTAAAAGTCTTTGTGGTTGTTGTCGTCGTTTTGGGGGCATTTTGGTCATTTTCTAGGGTTTGGGGATATTTTGGACATTCGTGGTGCATTTTAGTCATTTTGGCAGTTCTAGGGGATCATTTTAGACGTTTTGTTGTATTTACCGATTTTTTGATATTTTGATAATTCTTTTGGGTAAAATAATTTTTTTGGACAAAAAAATACCTTAGAAATCACTAGAATTGCCATTGTACTCCCAAAATCACCGAAATACCAACAAAACCACAAAATGATAAAAAAAACCCCCCCACGAAACCTAATAATAGACCAAAGTAGCCTCTAAAACTCTAAAACGACTAAAATAACCTCAAAACCTCTAAAATGACCAAAATACCCCAAAAACAGTTAGAATGAGCAGTCAAATCTTGATACCTCGTAAACAGCCAAAATACCCCGAACATCTAAAATGATTAAAATATACACCTTGACATTGCTAAAATAAGCAAAAATGCTCTAAAATCCTCTAGAATGAGTAAAGCAACTTGAAACCAACCAAAATACCCCCATAAGTCTAAAAAATCTAGTGTATTTCGGCTTAGTTTAGGGGTATTCTAGTCATTTTCAGAGGTTTCGAGAGTATTTTGCTTATTTTAGAAGTTTCAATGGTATTTTGGCCATTTTAAAAGTTTTCGTGGTTGTTATCGTCATTTTGGGGGCGTTTTGGTCATTTTCTAGAGGTTTGTGATATTTTGGAAATTTGTGGTGCATTTTAGTCATTTTCACAGTTCTAGTGGGTCATTTTAGAGGTTTTGGTGTATTTATAATTTTTTTGATATTTTGGTCATTCTTGCGGGTAAAATAATTTTTTTTGACGAGAAAAATATTCTAGAAATCACTAGAATGGCCATTATACTCCCAAAATCAGCAAAATACCCCCAAAACCACAAAATATCCAAAAAATCCCCCTTCGTAACCTCATAATTGACCAAAGTAGCCTCAAAACCTCAAAACCGACTAAAATAACCCGAAAACCTTTAAAATGACAAAAATAAGCCGGAACGGCTAGAATGAGTGGTCAAATCTCGATGCCTCGTAAACAGCCAAAATACCCCGAACATCTAAAATGATGAAAATATACACCTCGACAGTGCTAAAATAAGAAAATGCCCTAAATTCTTCTAGAATGAGCAAAACAACTTGAAACCGAGGAAAATACCCCCAAAGTCTAAAGAATAGAGTGTATTATTGCTTAGTTTAGGGGTATTTAGGTTATTTTCAAAGGTTTTGAGAGTATTTTGCTTATTTTTGAGGTTTCAATGGTATTTTGTTCATTTTAAAAGTCTTTGGGGTAGTTGTCATCGTTTTGGGGGTGTTTTGGTCATTTTCCAAGGTTTTGGGATATTTTGGACATTCGTGGTGCATTTTAGTCATTTTGGCAGTTCTAGGGGGTCATTTCAGACTTTTTGTGTATTTATCGATTTTTTGATATTTTTGTAATTCTTACGGGTAAAATAATTTTTTTTGACAAAAACCATTAGAATGGCCATTATACTCCCAAAATTACCAAAACACCCCCAAAACCACAAAATGTCAGAAAAAGAAAACCCCTTGAAATCTCACAATTGACCAAAATAGCCTTAAAAGCTCTAAAACGACTAAAATAACAAGAAAACCTCAAAAATAACCAAAATAACCAAAATACCCCTGAAACGGCTAGATTGAGCCGACAAATCTCGATACCTTGTAAACGGCCAAAATGATTAAAATATACACCTCAACAATGCTAAAATGAGCAAAATGTACGAAAAATCTTCTAGAATGGGCAAAACAACTTGAAACCGACCAAAATACACCCAAAGTCTAAGGAATATAGTGCATTGTTGCTTTGTTTAGGGGTAGTTTGGTCATTTTCAGATGTTTCGAGAGTATTTTGCTTATTTTTGAGGTTTCAATGGTATTTTGGTCATTTTAAAATTCTTTGATGAAGTTGTCGTAGTTTTAGAGGTGGTATGGATATTTTATAGAGTTTTGGGGTATTTTGGACATTCGTGATGCATTTTAGTCATTTTTGCAGTTCTAGGGGATCATTTTAGACGTTTTTGTGTTTTTACCGGCTTTTTGATGTTTTGGTAATTCTTCTGGGTAAAATAATTTTTTTTGACAAAAAAATACCCTTGAAATCACTAGAATCGCCATTGTACTCCCAAAATCACTAAAATACCAACAAAACCACAAAATGTCCCAAAAAAACCCCCTCGAAACCTCATAATTGACCAGAGTAGCCTCAAAAGCTCTAAAACGACTAAAATAACCCGAAAACCTCTAAAATGACGGCTAGAATGAGTAGTCAAATCTCAATACCTCGTAAACAGCCAAAATACCCCGAACATCTAAAATGATTAAAATATACACCTTGACATGTCTAAAAAAAGAAAAATGCCCTTGAAATCACTAGAATCGCCACTGTACTCCCAAAATCAATGAAATACCAACAAAACTACAAAATGTCCAAAAAAACCCTCCTCGAAACCTCATAATTGACCAAAGTAGCCTTCAATGGTATTTGGTTCATTTTAAAAGTCTTCGGGGTTGTTGTCGTCATTTTGGGGGCGTTTTGGTCATTTTCTAAGGTTTTGGGATATTTTGAACATTCGTGATGCATTTTAGTTATTTTGGCAGTTCTAGGGGGTCATTTTAAACTTTTTGTGTATTTATCAGTTTTTAGATATTTTTGTAATTCTTACGGGTAAAATAATTTTTTTTGACAAAAACTCTAAAACTACTAAAATAACCCGAAAACCTCTAAAATGACGGCTAAAATGAACAGTCAAATCTCGATACCTCGTAAACAGGCAAAATACCCCGAACATCTAAAATGATTAAAATATACAACTTGACATTTCTAAAAAAAGCAAAATGCCTTAAAATCCTCTAGAATGAGCAAAGCAACTTGAAACCAACCAAAATACCCCAATAAGTCTAAAAAGTCGAGTTTTTTTTGGCTTAGTTTAGGGGTATTTTAGTCATTTTCAGAAGTTTCGAGAGTATTTTGCTTATTTTTGAAGTTTCAATGGTATTTTGGCCATTTTAAAAGTTTTCGGGGTTGTTGTCGTCATTTTGTGGGCGTTTTGGTCCTTTTCTAGGGGTTTGGGATATTTTGGAAATTCGTGGTGCATGTTAGTCAATTTCACTGTTCTAGTGGGTCATTTTAGAGGTTTTGGTGTATTTATCATTTTTTTGATATTTTGGTGATTCTTGCGGGTAAAATATTTTTTTTTGACAAGAAAAATACTCTAGAAATCACTAGAATGGCCATTATACTCCCAAAATCAGGAAAATACCCCCACAACCACAAAATGTCCAAAAAAAAACCCCTTCAAAACCTCATAATTGACCAAAGTACCCTCAAAAGCTCTAAAACGACTAAAAGAACCCGAAAACCTCTAAAATAACCAAAATACACCGGAAACGGCTAGTTTGAGTGGTCAAATCTCGATGCCACGTAAACAGCTAAAATACCCCGAATATCTAAAATGATGAAAATATACACCTCAACATTGCTAAAATATACAAAATGCCCTAAATTCTTCTATAATGAGCAAAACAACTTGAAACCGAGCAAAATAACCCCAAAGTCTAAAGAATAGAGTGTATTGTTGCTTAGTTTGGGGGTATTTAGGTCATTTTCAAAGGTTTCGAGAGTATTTTGCTTATTTTTGAGGTTTCAATGGTATTTTGTTCATTTTAAAAGTCTTCGGGGTTGTTGTCGTCATTTTGGGGGTGTTTTGGTCATTGTCCAAGGTTTTGGGATATTTTGGATATTCGTAGTGCATTTTAGTCATTTTGGCATTTCTAGGGGGTCATTTTAGACAGTTTTGTATATTTATTGGTTTTTTGATATTTTGGTATTTTTTACGGGTAAAATAATTTTTTTTGACAGAAACAGTACCATAGAAATCACTAGAATGGCCATAATTGACCAAAATAGGCTCAAAAGCTCTAAAATAACCAAAATACCCCTGAAACGGATAGATTGAGCCGACAAATCTCGATATCTTGTAAACGGCCAAAATACCCAAATCATCTAAAATGATTAAAATATACACCTCGACAATTCTAAATTGAGCAACATGCCCTAAAATCCTCTAGAATGGGTGAAACAACTTGAAACCGATCAAAATACCCCCAAAGTCTAAAGAATATAGTGCATTGTTGCTTCGTTTAGGGGTATTTTGGTCATTTTCGGAGGTTTCAAGAGTATTTTGCTTATTTTTGAGGTTTCAATGGTATTTTGGTCATTTTAAAAGTCTTTGGAGATGTTGTCGTCGTTTTGGGGGTGTTTTGGACATTTTCAAGACTTTTGGACATTCATGGTGCATGTTAGCCATTTTGGCAGTTCTAGGGGGTCATTTTAGATATTTTTGTGTATTTATCGAAAACCTCTAAAATGACCAAAATACCCCTGAAATGGCTAGAATGAGCAGTCAAATCTCGATACCTTGTAAACGGCCAAAATAACCAAATCATGTAAAATGATTAAAATATACACCTCGATATTACTAAAATGAGCAAAATGCCCTAAAATCTTCTAGAATGAGCAAAACAATTTGAAACCGACCAAAATACCCCCAAAGTCTAAAGAATATAGTGCATTGTTGCTTCGTTTACGGGTATTTTTGGTCATTTTCAGAGGTTTCTAGAGTATTTTGCTTATTTTTGAGGTTTCAATGTTATTTTTGTCATTTTAAAAGTTTTTGGGGTTGTTGTCGTCATTTTAGGGTGTTTTGGTCTTTTTCTAGGGTTTTGGGATATTTTGGACATTCATGGTGCATTTTAGTCATTTTTGCAGTTCTATTGGATCATTTTAGACGTTTTTGTATATTTACTGGTTTTTTGATATTTTGTTAATTCTTATGGGTTAAATAATTTCTTTTGACAAAAAAATACCCTAGAAATCACTAGAATGCCCATTGTACTCCCAAAATCACTGAAATGCGAACAAAACTACAAAATATCCAGAAAAAACCCCTTCGAACCGTCATAATTGACCAAAGTTGCCTCAAAAGCTCTAAAATGACTAAAATAACTCGAAACCTCTAAAATGACGGCTAGAATGGGAAGTCTAATGCAGATACCTCGTAAATAGTCAAAATACCCCGAACATCTAAAATGATTAAAATATACAACTTGACATTGCTAAAATAAGTAAAATGCCCTAAAATCCTCCAGAATGAGCGAAACAATTTGAAACCGACCAAAATACCCCCATAAGTGTAAAAACTCAAGTGTATTTTGGCTTAGTTTAGGGGTATTTCATCCATTTTCAGCGGTTTCAAGAGTATTTTACTTATTTTTGAAGTTTCAATGGTATTTTGGCCATTATAAAAGTTTTCGAGGTTGTTGTCGTCATTTTGGGGGCATTTTGGTCATTTTCTAAGAGTTTCGGATATTTTTGAAATTCTTGATGCCTTTTAGTCATTTTCACAATTCTAGTGGTTCATTTTAGAGATTTCGGTGTATTTATCAATTTTTTCATATTTTGGAAATTCTTGCGGGTAAAATAATTTTTTTTGACCAGAAAATACTCTAGAAATCACTTGAATGACCATTATACTCCCAAAAACACCGAAATCACAAAATGTTCAAAAAAAACCCCGACGAAACCTCATACTTGACCAAAGTAGCCTCAAAAGCTCTAAAACGACTAAAATAACCCGAAAACCTCTAAAATAACCAAAATACGCCAGAAACGGCTAGAATGAGTGGTCAAATCTCGGTGGCTTGTAAACAGCCAAAATACCCCGAACATCTAAAATGATGAAAATATACACCTCAACATTGCTAAAATAAGCAAAATGCCCTAAATTCTTCTAGAATGAGAAAAACAACTTGAAACCGAGCAAAATACCTCCAAAGTCTAAAGAATAGAGTGTATTGTTGCTTAGTTTAGAAGTATTTAGATCATTTTCGAAGGTTTCGAGAGTATTTTGCTTATTTTTGAGGTTTCAATGGTATTTTGGTCATTTTAAAAGTCTTTGTGGTTGTTGTCGTCGTTTTGGCGGCGTTTTGGTCATTTTCTATAATTTTGGGATATTTTGGACATTCTTGGTGCATTTTAGTCATTTTTGCAGTTCTAGGGGGTCATTTTAGACTTTTTTGTGTATTTATCGGTTTTTTGATATTTTGGTAATTCATAAAGGGAAAATAATTTTTTTTGACAAAAACAATACTCTAGAAATCTATAGAATGGCCATTATACTCCAAAAATTACCAAAATACCCCCAAAACCACAAAATGTAAAAAAAAAAAAAAAAAAAACCCCTTCAAATCTCATAATTGACCAAAATAGTCTTAAAATCTCTAAAACGACTGAAATAACCCGAAAACCTCTAAAATGACAAAAATACCCCTGAAACGGCTAGAATGAGCAGTCAAATCTCGATACCTTGTAAACGGCCAAAATACCCAAATCATCTAAATTGGTTAAAATATACACCTCGACATTGCTAAAATGAGCAAAATGCACTAAAATCTTCTAGAATGAGCAAAACAACTTGAAACCGACCAAAATACACCCAAAGTCTAAAGAATATAGTGCATTGTTGTTTCGTTTAGGAGTATTTTAGTCATTTTCAAAGGTTTCGAAAGTATTTAGCTTATTTTTGAGGTTTCAATGGTATTTTGGTCATTTTAAAAGATTTCGGGGTTGTTGTCGTCGTTTTGGGGGCGTTTTGGTCATTTTCTATGGTTTTGGGATATTTTGGACATTCGTGGTGCATTTTAGTCATTTTACTAATTCTAGGGGGTAATTTTAGACGTTTTTGTGTATTTATCGATTTTTTGATATTTTGGTAATTCTTACGGGTAAAATAATTTTTTTGACAAAAACAATACCCTAGAATTCACTAGAATGGCCATTATACTCCCAAAATTAGCAAAATACCCTCAAAACCACAAAATGTTCAAAAAAAAAAACCTCTCGAAATCTCATAATTGACCAAAATAGCCTCAAAAGCTCTAAAACGACTAAAATAACAAGAAAACCTCTAAAATAACTAAAATACCCCTGAAACGGCTAGATTGAGCCAACAAATCTCGATACCTTGTAAACGGCCAAAATACCAAAATCATATAAAATTGTTAAAATATACACCTCGACAATGCTAAAATGAGCAAAATTCCATAAAAATCCTCTAGGACGGGCAAAACAACTTGAAACCGACCAAAATACCCCCAAAGTCTAAAGAATATAGTGCATTGTTGCTTCGTTTAGGGGTATTTTGGTCATTTTCGGAGGTTTCGAGAGTATTTTGCTTATTTTTGAGGTTTCAGTGGTATTTTGTTCATTTTAAAAATCGTCAGAGTTGTTGTCATCGTTTTGGGGGCGTTTTGGTTATTTTTCAAGGTTTTGGGATATTTTGGACATTCGTGGAGCATTTTAGTCATTTTGGCAGTTCTAGGTGGTCATTTTAGACGTTTTTGTGTATTTATCGGTTTTTTGATATTTTGGTAATTCTTACAGGTAAAATAATTTTTTTTGACAAAAAGAATACCCTAGAAATTACTATAATGGCCATTATACTTCCAAAATTACCAAAATACTGCCAAAACCACAAAATGTCCAAAAAAATAACCCCTCGAAATCTCATAATTAACCAAAATAGCCTCAAAAGCTCTAAAATGACTAAAATAACAAGAAAACCTCTAAAATAACCAAAATACCCCAGAAACGGGTAGATTGAGCCGACAAATCTCGAAACCTTGTAAATGTCCAAAATATCCAAATCATCTAAAATGATTAAAATATATTCCTCGACATTGCTAAAATGAGCAAAATGCCCTAAAATCTTCTAGAATGGGCAAAACCACTTGAAACCGACCATAATACACCCAAAGTCTAAAGAATATAGAGCATTGTTGCTTCGTTTAGGGGTATTTTGGTCATTTTTAGAGGTTTCTAGAGTATTTTGCATATTTTTGAGGTTTCAATGGTATTTTGGTCATTTTAAAAGTCTTCGGGTATGTTGTCATCGTTTTGGGGGTGTTTTGGTCATTTTCTAGAGTTTTGGGATATTTTGGAGATTTGTGGTGCATTTTAGTATTTTGGCAGTTCTAGGGGGTAATTTTAGCTGTTTTTGTGTATTTCTCGGTTTTTTGATATTTTGGTAATTCTTATGGGTAAAATAATTTTTTTTGGACAAAAAAAATATCCTAGAAATCACTTGAATGACCATTATACTCCCAAAATCACCAAAATACCTCAAAAACCACAAAATATCTATAAAAAAACCCCCTCGAAATCTCATAATTAACCAAAGTTGCCTTAAAAGCTCTAAAACGACTGAAATAACCCAAAATCCTCAAAAAATGACCAAAATACCGCGAAAACGGTTAGAACAAGCAGTCTAATCTCGTTACCTCGGAAACATAAAAAAAAACCCCGAACATCTAAAATGATTAAAATATACACCTCGACAATGCTAGAATAAGCAAAATGCCCTAAATTCTTCTAGAATGAGCAAAACAACTTGAAACCGACCAAAATACCCTCAAAATCTAAAGAGTATAGTATAATATTGCTTAGTTTAGGGGTATTTTGTTCATTTTCAAAGGTTTCGAGAGTATTTTGCTTATTTTTGACGTTTTAATAATATTTTTGTCATTTTAAAAGTCTTTGGGGTTGTTGTCGTCGTTTTGGGGGCGTTTTGGTCATTTTCTTGAATTTTGGAATATTTTAGACATTCGTGGTGCATTTTAGTCATTTTTGCAATTCTAGGGGATCATTTTAGACGTTTTTGTGTATTTACCAGTTTTATGATATTTTGGTAATTCTTATGGGTAAAATAATTTTTTTTGACAAAAACAATACCCTAGAAATCACTAGAATGACCGTTATACTCTCCCAAAATCACTGAAATACAAACAAAACCACAAAATGTCCAAAAAAAAGCCCCTCGAAACCTCATAATTGACCAAAGTAGCCTCAAAAGCTCTTAAACGACTAAAACAACCCGAAAACCTCTAAAATTACGAAAATACGCCGGAAACGGCTAGAATGAGTGATCAAATCTCGATGCCGCATAAACAGCCAAAATGCCCCGAACATCTAAAATGATGAAAATATACCCCTCGACATTGCTAAAATAAGCAAAATGTCCAAAAATTCTTCTAGAATGAGCAAAACAACTTGAAACCGAGAAAAATACCGCAAAGTCTAAAGAATAGGGTGTATTGTTGCATAGTTTAGGAGTATTTAGCTCATTTTCAAAGGTTTCGAGAGTATTTTGCTTATTTTTGAGGTTTCAAGGGTATTTGGGTCACTTTAAAAGTCATTGGTGTTGTTGTCGTTGTTTTGGGGGCGTTTTGGTAATTTTCTAGGGTTTTGGGATATTTTGAACATTCGTGGTGCATTTTAGTCATTTTTGCAACTCTAGGGGATCATTTTAGACGTTTTTGTGTCTTTACCGGTTTTTTGATATTTTGGAAATTCTTATGGGTAAAATAATTTTTTTGGACAAACATTACCCTAGAAATCCCTAGAATGGCCATTGTACTCCCAAAATCACTGAAATACAAACAAAACCACAAAATGTCCAAAAAAAAGCCCCTCGAAACCTCATAATTGACCAAAGTAGCCTCAAAAGCTCTTAAACGACTAAAACAACCCGAAAACCTCTAAAATTACGAAAATACGCCGGAAACGGCTAGAATGAGTGATCAAATCTCGATGCCGCATAAACAACCAAAATGCCCCGAACATCTAAAATGATGAAAATATACCCCTCGACATTGCTAAAATAAGTAAAATGTCCAAAATTCTTCTAGAATGAGCAAAACAACTTGAAACCGAGAAAAATACCCGCAAAGTCTAAAGAATAGGGTGTATTGTTGCATAGTTTAGGAGTATTTAGCTCATTTTCAAAGGTTTCGAGAGTATTTTGCTTATTTTTGAGGTTTCAAGGGTGTTTGGGTCACTTTAAAAGTCATTGGTGTTGTTGTCGTCGTTTTGGGGGCGTTTTGTTCATTTTCTTTGGTTTTGGGATATTTTGGACATTCTTGGTGCATTTTAGTCATTTTGGCAGTTCTAGGGGGTAAGTTTAGATGTTTTTGTGTATTTCTAGGTTTTTTGATATTTTGGTAATTCTTATGGGTAAAATAATTTTATTTTGACAAAAAATATACCCTAGAAATCACTTGAATGGCCATTATACTCCCAAAATCACCAAAATACCCCCAAAACCACAAAATATCTATAAAAAAAACCCCCTCGAAATCTCATAATTAACCAAAGTATCCTCGAAAGCTCTAAAACGACTGAAATAACCCAAAAGCCTCAAAAAATGACCAAAATACCGCGGAAACGGTTAGAACGAGCAGTCTAATCTTGTTACCTCGGAAACATAAAAAAAAAAACCCCGAATATCTAAAATGATTAAAATATACACCTTGACAATGCTAGAATAAGCAAAATGCCCTAAATTCTTCTAGAATGAGCAAAACAACTTGAAACCGACCAAAATACCCCAAAAATCTAAAGAGTATAGTATAATATTGCTTAGTTTAGGGTACTTAGTTCATGTTCAAAGGTTTCGAGAGTATTTTGCTTATTTTTGATGTTTCAATAATATTTTTGTCATTTTAAAAGTCTTTGTGGTTGTTGTCGTCGTTTTGGGGGCATTTTGGTCATTTTCTTGGGTTTTGGGATATTTTGGACATTCGTGGTGCATTTTAGTCATTTTTGCAGTTCTAGGGGATCATTTTAGACGTTTTTGTGTATTTACCGGTTTTATGATATTTTGGTAATTCTTACGGGTAAAATAAATTTTTTTTTGACAAAAACAATATAACCTAGAAATCACTAGAATGACCGTTATACTCTCCCAAAATTTCCAAAATACCCACAAAACCACAAAATGTCCAAAAAAAAAACCACTCGAAATCTCCTAATTGACCAAAAAAGCCTCAAAAGCTCTAAAACGACTAAAATAACAAGAAAACCTCTAAAATAAACAAAATACCCCTAAAACGGCTAGATTGAACCGACAAATCGCGATACCTTGTACACAGCCAAAATACACAAATCATCTAAAATGATTAAAATATACTCCTCGACATTGCTACAATGAGCAAAATGCCATATAATCTTCTAGAATGAGCAAAACAACTTGAAACCGACCAAAATACCACCAAAGTCTAAAAGAATAAAGTGTATTGTTGCTTAGTTTACGAGTATTTAGCTCATTTTCAAAGGTTTCGAGAGTATTTTGCATATTTTGGACATTTTTGATGCATTTTAGTCATTTTGGCAGTTCTATGGGGTCATTTTAGACGTTTTTGTGTATTTATTGGTTTTAAGATATTTTGGTAATTCTTACGGGTAAAATAAATTTTTTTGACAAAAACAATAGCATAGAAATCACAAGAATGGCCATTATACTCCAAAAATTACAAAAATACCCCCAAAACCACCAAATGTAAAAAAAAAACCACTTGAAATCTCATAATTGACCAAAATAGCCTTAAAAGCTCTAAACTGACTGAAATAACCCGAAAACCTCTAAAATGACCAAAATACCCTAGAAACGACTAGAACATGCAGTCAAATCTCGATACCTCGAAAACAACCAAAAAAAACCCCGACCTTCTAAAATGATTAAAATATACACCTTGACATTACTAGAATAAGCAAAATACCCTAAATTTTCCTAGAATGAGCAAAACAACTTGAAACCAACCAAAATACTCCCAAAGTCTAAAAGAATATAGTGCATTGTTGCTTCGTTTAGGGGTATTTTGGTCATTTTCAAAGGTTTCAAGAGTATTTTGCTTATTTTTTTGCTTTTAATGGTATTTTTGTCATTTTAAAAGTCTGTGGGGTTGTTGTCATCGTTTTGGGGGCGTTTTGGTAAATTTTTAGGGTTTTGGGATATTTTGGACATTCATTGTGCATTTTAGTCATTTTGATAGTTCTAGGGGATCATTTTAGACGTATTTGAGTATTTACCGGTTTTTTGATATTTTGGAAATTCTTATGGGTAAAATAATTTTTTTTGACAAAAAAATACCCTAGAAATCACTAGAATGGCTATTGTACTCCCAAAATCACTGAAATACCAACAAAACCACAAAATGTCCAAAAAAAAACCCCCTCGAAACCTCATAATTGACCAAAGTTGCCTCAAAAGCTCTAAAACGACTAAAATAACTCGAAAACCTCTAAAATGACGGCTAGGATGAGCAGTCAAATGCTGATACCTCGTAAACAGCCAAAATTCCCCGAACATCTAAAATGATTAAAATATACAGCTTGACATTGCTAAAATAAGCAAAATGCCCTAAAATCCTCCAGAATGAGCGAAGCAACTTGAAACCGACCAAAATACGCCCATAAGTTTAAAAACTTGAGTGTATTTTGGCTTAGTTTAGGGGTATTTCAGTCATTTTGTTTCGAGAGTATTTTGCTTATTTTTTTAAGTTTCAATGGTATTTTGGCCAATTTAAAAGTTTTCGTGGTTGTTTTCGTCATTTTGGGGGCGTTTTGGTCATTTTCTAAGGGTTTGGGATAATTTGGAAATTCGTGATGCCTTTTAGTCATTTTCACAGTTCTAGTGGTTCATTTTAGAGATTTTGGGGTATTTATCAATTTTTTCATTTTTTGGTAATTCTTGCGGGTAAAATAATTTTTTTTGATGAAAAAAATACTCTAGAAATCACTAGAATGACCATTATACTCCCAAAAACACCGAAATTACAAAATTTCCAAAACAAAACCCCTTCGAAACCTCATAATTGACCAAAGTTGCCTTGAAAGCTCTAAAACAACTAAAATAACCCTAAAACCTCTAAAATGACAGCTAGAATGAGTAGTCAAATCTCGATACCTTATAAACAGCCAAAATACCCCGAACATCTAAAATGATTAAAATATACACCTTGACATTGCTAAAATATGCAAAATGCCCTAAAATCCTCTAGAATGAGCAAAGCAACTTGAAACCGATCAAAATACCCACGTAAGTCTAAAAACTCGAGCGTATTTTGGCTTAGTTTAGTGGTATTTTAGTTATTTTCAGATGTTTCGAGAGTATTTTAGAAGTTCAATGGTATTTTGGTCATTTTAAAAGTTTTCGGGGTTTTTGCCGTCATTTTGGGGGCATTTTGGTCATTTTCTAGGGGTTTGGCATATTTTGGAAATTCGTGGTGCATTTTAGTCATTATCACAGTTCTAATGGGTCATTTTAGAGGTTTTGGTGTATTTATCAAATTTTGATATTTTGGTAATTCTAGCGGATAAAATATTTTTTATTGACGAGAAAAATACTCTAGAAATCACTAGAATGGCCATTATACTCCCAAAATGAGCAAAATACCCCAAAAACCACAAAATGCAAAAAAAAAAAAAAAAAAAAAAAAAAAAACCCTTCGAAACCTCATAATTGACCAAAGTAGCCTCAAAAACTCTAAAACGACTAAAATAACCCGAGAACCTCTAAAATGACAAAAATACGCCGGAAACGGTTTGAAGGAGTGGTCAAATCTCGATACCTCGTAAACAGCCAAAACGCCCTGAACATCAAAAATGATGAAAATATACATTTCAACATTGCTAAAATAAGCAAAATGCCCTAAATTCTTCTATAATGATCAAAACACCTTGAGACCGAGCAAAATACCCCCAAAGTCTAAAGAATAGAGTGTATTGTTACTTAGTTTAGGGGTATTTAGGTCATTTTTAAAGGTTTCGAGAGTATTTTGCTTATTTTTGAGATTTCAATGGTATTTTGTTCATTTTAAAAGACTTCGTGGTTGTCGTCGTCATTTTCGGGGCATTTTGGTCATTTTCCAAGGTTTTGGGATATTTTGGACATTCGTAGTGCATTTTAGTCATTTTGGCAGTTCAAGTGGGTCATTTTAGACGTTTTTGTGTATTTATCGATTTTTTGATATTTTGGTAATTCTTACGAGTAAAATAATTTTTTTTGACAAAAACAATACCTTAGAAATCACTAGAATGGCCATGATACTCCCAAAATTACCAAAATACCCCTAAAACCACAAAATGTCCTAAAAAAAACCCCCCTCGAAATCTCATAATTGACCAAAATAGTCTCAAAAGCTCTAAAACGACTAAAATAACAAGAAATCTAAAATAACTAAACTACCCCTGAAACGGCTAGATTGAGCTGACAAATCTCGATACTTTGCAAACGGGCAAAATACACAAATCATCTAAAATGATTAAAATATACACCTTGACAATGCTAAAATGAGCAAAATGCCCTAAAATCTTCTAGAATGGGCGAAACAACTTGAAACCGACCAAAATACACCCAAAGTCTAAAGAATATAGTGCATTGTTGCTTCGTTTACGGGTATTTTGGTCATTTTCAGAGGTTTCAAGAGTATTTTGCTTATTTTTGAGGTTTCTATGGTATTTTGGTCATTTTAAAAGTCTTCGGGGATGTTGTCGTCGTTTTGGGGGTGTTTTGGTCATTTTCTAGAGTTTTGTGATATTTTGGAAATCCGTGCTGCATTTTAGTCATTTTGGTAGTTCTAGGGGATCATTTAAGAGTTTTTGTGTTTTTATCGGTTTTTAGATATTTTGGTAATCCTTACAGGGAAAATAATCTTTTTTTGACAAAAAAATACACTAGAAATCACCTGAATAGCCGTTATACTCCCAAAATCTCCAAAATACTCCCAAAACCAAAAAATATCTATAAAAAAACCCTTGAAATCTCATAATTGACCAAAGTAGCCTCAAAAGCTTTAAAACGACTGAAATAATCTTTTTTTGACAAAAAAATACACTAGAAATCACTAGAATGGCCATTATACTCCCAAAATCACCAAAATACTCCTAAAACCACAAAATATCTATAAAAAAAACCCCTTGAAAACTCTAAAAAGACTAAAATATCCTGAAAACCTATAAAATAACCCGACCTTCTAAAATGATTAAAATATACACCTCGACATTGCTAGAATAAGCAAAATGCCCTAAATTCTTCTAGAATGAGCAAAACAACTTGAAACCGACCAAAATACCCCGAAAGTCTAAAAGAATATAGTGCATTGTTGCTTCGTTTAGGGGTATTTTGATCATTTTCAAAGGTTTTGAGAGTATTTTGGACATTCGTGGTGTATTTTAGTCATTTTTGTAGTTCTAGGGGATCATTTTTGATATTTTGGTAATTCTTATGGGTAAAATAATTTTTTTTGACAAAAAATACCGAAGAAATCACTAGAATGGCCACTGTACTCCCAAAATCACTGTAATACCAACAAAATCACAAAATTTCCAAAAAAAGCCCCTCGAAATCTCATAATTGACCAAAGTAGCCTCAAAAACTCTAAAACGACTAAAATAACCCGAAAACGTCTAAAATGACGGCTAGAATGAGCTGTAAAATCTCGATACTTCGTAAACAGCCAAAATACCCCGAACATGTAAAATGACTAAAATATACACCTTGACATTTCTAAAATAAGCAAAATACCCTAAAATCCTCAAGATTGAGTAAAGCAACTTGAAACCGACCAAAATACCCCCATAAGTCTAAAAACTCGAGTGTATTTTGGCTTAGTTTAGGGGTATTTTAGTCATTTTCAGAGGTTTTGAGAGTATTTTGCTTATTTTTGAAGTTTCAATGGTATTTTGGCCATTTTAAAAGTTTTCGGGGTTGTTGTTGTCATTTTGTGGGCATTTTGGTCATTTTCTAGGGGTTTGGGATATTTTGAAAATTCGTGTATTTATTAATTTTTTTGATATTTTGGTAATTCTTGTGGGTAAAATTTTTTTTTTTTACGAGAAAAATACTCTAGAAATCAATATAATGGCCATTATACTCTCAAAATACCCCCAAAACCACAAAATGTAAAAAAAAAAACCTCTTCGAAACCTCATAATTGACAAAAGTAGCCTCAAAAGCTCTAAAACGACTAAAATAACTTGAAAACATCTAAAATGACCAAAATACGCCGAAAACGGCTAGAATGAGTGATCAAATCTCGATGCAATGTAAACAGCCAAATAACCCCGAACATCTAAAATGATGAAAATATACACCTCGACATTGCTAAAATATGCAAAATGCCCTAAATTCTTCTAGAATGAGCAAAACAACTTGAAACCGAGCAAAATAACCCCAAAATCTAAAGAATAGAGTGTATTGTTGCTTAGTTTAGGGATATTTAGGTCATTTTCAAAGGTTTCGAGAGTATTTTGCTTATTTTTGACGTTTCAACGGTATTTTGTTCATTTTAAAAGTATTCGGGGTTGTTGTCGTCGTTTTGGAGGCGTTTTGGTCATTTTCCAAGGTTTTGGGATATTTTGGACATTTGTAGTGCATTTTAGTCATTTTGGCTGTTCAAGTGGGTCATTTTATAGGTTTTTGTGTATTTATTGGTTTTTTGATATTTTGGTAATTCGTACGGGTAAAATAATTTTTTTTGGCAAAAACAATACCCTAGAAATCACTAGAATGACTATTATACTCTCCTAAAATACCCTCAAAACCACAAAATGTCCAAAAAAAAAAACCCCTCGAAATCTCATAATTGACCAAAATAGCCTCAAAAGCTCTAAAACGACTAAAATAACAAGAAAACCTCTAAAATAACCAAAATACCCCTAAAATGGCTTGATTGAGCCGACAAATCTCGATACCTTGTAAACGGCCAAAATACCCAAATCATCTAAAATGATTAAAATATACACCTCGACAATGCTAAAATGAGCAAAATGCCCTAAAATCTTCTAGAATTGGCAAAAAAACTTGAAACTGACCAAAATACCCCCAAAAGACTAATAATATAGTGCATTGTTGCTTCGTTTAGGGGTATTTTGGTTATTTTTGTAGGTTTCGAGAGTATTTTGCTTATTTTTGAGGTGTCAATGGTATTTTGGTCATTTTAAAATTCTTTGGGGATGTTGTCGTCGTTTTGGCGGTATTTTGGTCATTTTCTAGAGTTTTGGGATATTTTGGACAATCGTGGCGTATTTTAGTCATTTTGGCAGTTTTAGGGGGTCATTTTAGATATTTTTGTGTATTCATAAAAAATCTCTAAAATGACCAAAATACCCCTGAAACGGCTAGAATGAGTAGTGAAATCTTGATACTTTGTAAACGGCCAAAATACCCAAATAATCTAAAATGATTAAAATATAAACCTCAACATTGCTAAAATGAGAAAAATGCCATATAATCTTCTAGAATGAGCAAAACAACTTGAAACCGACCAAAATACCCCAAAAGTCTAAAGAATAGAGTGTATTGTTGCTTAGTTTAGGAGTATTTAGCTCATTTTCAAAGGTTTCGAGAGTATTTTGCTTCTTTTTGAGGTTTCAATAGTATTTTGGTCATTATAAAAGTCTTTGTGGTTGTTTTCATCATTTTTTATGGTTTTGAGATATTTTGGACATTTTTGGTGCATTTTAGTCATTTTGGTAGTTTTAGGTGGTTATTTTAGACGTTTTTGTGTATTTATCGGTTTTAAGATATTTTGGAAATTCTTACGGGTAAAATAATTTTTTTTGACAAAAACAATACCCTAGAAATCACAAGAATGGCCATTATACTCCAAAAATTACAAAAATACCCCAAAAATCACAAAATGTAAAAAAAAAAACCACTGAAATCTCATAATTGACCAAAATAACCTTAAAAGCTCTAAACCGACTGAAATAATCCGAAAACCTCTAAAATGACCAAAATACTCCGGAAACGGCTAGAACATGCAGTCAAATCTCGATTCCTCGGAAATAGCCAAAAAAAACCAAGACCTTCTAAAATGATTAAAATATACACCCCGACATTGCTAGAATAAGCAAAATGCCATAAATTTTTCTAGAATGAGCAAAACAACTTGAAACCGACCAAAATACCCCCAAAGTCTAAAAGAATATAGTGCATTGTTGCTTCGTTTAGGGGTATTTTGGTCATTTTCAAAGGTTTTCGGAGTATTTTGCATATTTTTGAGGTTTTAATGGTATTTTTGTCATTTTAAAAGTCTTTGGGGTTGTTGTCGTCATTTTGGGGGCGTTTTGGTCATTTTCTAGGGTTTCGGAATATTTTGGACATTCATTGTGCATTTTAGTCATTTTGGCAGTTCTAGGGGATCATTTTAGACGTATTTGAGTATGTACCGATTTTTTAATATTTTGGTAATTCTTATGGGTAAAATAATTTTTTTTGACAAAAAAATACCTTAGAAATCACTAAAATGGCCATTGTACTCCCAAAATCACTGACATACCAACAAAACCACAAAATGTCCAAGAAAACCCCCTCGAAACTTCATAATTGACCAAAGTTGCCTCAAAAGCTCTAAAACGACTAAAATAACTCGAAAACCTGTAAAGAATATAGTGTAATATTGCTTAGTTTAGGGGTATTTTGTTCATTTTCAAAGGTTTCGAGAGTATTTTGCTTATTTTTGAAATTTCAATATTATTTTTGTCATTTTAAAAGTCTTTGGGGTTGTTGTCGTCGTTTTGGGGGCGTTTTGGTCATTTTCTAGGGTTTTGGGATATTTTGGACATTTATTGTGCATTTTAGTCATTTTGGCAGTTCTAGGGGATCATTTTAGACGTATTTGTGTATTTACTGGTTTTTTGATATTTTGGTAATTCTTATGGGTAAAATAAATTTTTTTTTTTGACAAAAGATACCCTAGAAATCAGTAGAATGGCCATTTTACTCCTAAGATCACTGAAATACCAACAAAACCACAAAATGTCCAAAAAAATCCCCCTCGAAACCTCATAATTGACCAAAGTTGACTCAAAAGCTCTAAAACGACTAAAATAACTCGAAAACCTCTAAAATGACAGCTAGAATGAGCAGTCAAATGCCAATACCTATTAAACAGCCAAAATACTCCGAACATCTAAAATGATTAAAATATACAGCTTGACATTGCTAAAATAAGCAAAATGCCCTAAAATATCCTCATAAGTGTAAAAACTCAAGTGTATTTTGGCTTAGTTTAGGGGTATTTCAGTCATTTTCAGTGGTTTCAAGAGTATTTTGCTTATTTTTGAAGTTTCAATGGTATTTTGGCCATTTTAAAAGTCTTTGGGGTTGTTGTCATTGTTTTGGGGGCATTTTGGTCATTTTTTATGGTTTTGGGATATTTTGGACATTTTTGGTGCATTTTAGTCATTTTGGCTGTTCTACGCGGTCATTTTAGACATTTTTGTGTATTTATCATTTTTAAGATATTTTGGTAATTCTTACGAGTAAAATAATTTTTTTTGACAAAAACAATACCCTAGAAATCACAAGAATGGCCATTATATTCCAAAAATTACCAAAATACCCCCAAAAACCACAAAATGTTAAAAAAAAAAAAAAGCCCTTCAAATCTCATAATTGACCAAAATAGCCTTAAAAGCTCTAAACCGACTGAAATAACCCGAAAACCTCTAAAATGACCAAAAAACCCGGCAACGGCTTGAACATGCAGCCAAATCTCGATACCTCAGAAACAGCCAAAAAAAACCCCGACCTTCTAAAATGATTAAAATATACACCTCGACATTGCTAGAATAAGCAAAATGCCCTAAATTTTTCTAGAATGAGCAAAACAACTTGAAACCGATCAAAATACCCCCAAAGTCTAAGAATATAGTGCATTGTTGCTTCGATTAGGAGTATTTTGGTCATTTTCAAAGGTTTCAAGAGTATTTTGCTTATTTTTGAGCTTTTAATGGTATTTTTGTCATTTTAAAAGTATTTGGGGTTGTTGTCGTCGTTTTGGGGGCATTTTGGTCATTTTTTAGGGTTTTAGGATATTTTGGACATTCATTGTGCATTTTAGTCATTTTGGCAGTTCTAGGGAATTATTTTAGACGTATTTGTGTATTTACCGGTTTTTTAATATTTTGGTAATTCTTATGGGTAAAATAATTTTTTTTGACAAAAAAATACCCTAGAAATCACTAGAATGGCTATTGTACTCCCAAAATCATTGAAATACCAACAAAACCACAAAATGTCCAAAAAAAACCCCCTCGAAACCTCATAATTGACCAAAGTTGCCTCAAAAGCTCTAGAACGACTAAAATAACTCGAAAACCTCTAAAATGACGGCTAGAATGAGCAATCAAATTCCGATACCTCGTAAACAGCCAAAATACCCCGAACATCTAAAATGATTAAAATATACAGCTTGACATTGCTAAAATAAGCAAAATTCCCTAAAATCCTCCAGAATGAGCGAAGCAACTTGAAACCGACCAAAATACCCCCATAAGTTTAAAAACTCGAGTGTATTTTGGCTTAGTTTAGGGGTACTTCAGTCATTTTCAGCGGTTTCGAGAGTATTTTGCTTATTTTTGAAGTTTCAATGGTATTTTGGCCATTTTAAAAGTTTTCGGGGTTGTTTTCGTCATTTTGGGGGCGTTTTGGTCATTTTCTAAGGTTTTGGGATATTTTGGAAATTGGTGATGCCTTTTAGTCCTTTTCATAGTTCTAGTGGTTCATTTTAGAGATTTTGGTGTATTTATCAATTTTTTCATATTTTGGTAATTTTTGCGGGTAATTTTTTCATATTTTGATGAAAAAAATACTCTAGAAATCACTAGAATGACCATTATACTCCCGAAAACACCAAAATCACAAAATGTCCAAAAAAAACCCCTTCGAAACCTCATAATTGACCAAAGTAGCCTCAAAAGCTCTAAAAAGAATAAAATAATCCGAATGGTCAAGGAAAGGTAGGGATTGAATTTTTGTGGTTGTTGATATGTTTTCTAAAATGGCACATTTCATTTCTTGTCATAAAACTGATGATGCAACCCACATCGCTGATTTGTTCTTTAGAGAGATAGTACGGCTCCATGGTGTTCCTAGGAGTATTGTGTCTGATCGTAATGTTATGTTCCTTAGCTATTTCTGGAAAGTTTTGTGGGAAAAATTGGGAACTAAACTATTGTTTTCAACTACTTGTCACCCCCAAACTGATGGACAAACTGAGGTAGTAAATATAACTTTATCTACTTTGTTGCGTACTATAATTCAGAAGAACTTGAAAAATTGGGAGGATTGTTTGCCATTCATTGAGTTTGCATATAATCGAAGTGTTCATTCTACTACTAATTTTTCATCATTTGAGATTGTTTATGGTTTTAATCCACTAACTCCTTTGGATTTGCTGCCTTTACCAGTTAATGAAATGACTAGTTTGGATGGTCAAGAGAAGGCTGAGATGGTGAAGAAACTCCATGAAAGTGTACGGAAACATATCGAAAAGAAAAATGAGCAATATGCGACCAAAGCCAACAAGGGTCGTCGACAAGTCCTCTTTGAACCGGGTGATTGGGTTTGGGTGCATATGAGAAAAGAAAGATTTCCAGCTTGTAGGCGGTCCAAGCTACATCCTAGAGAGGATGGTCCATTTCAAGTCCTTGAGAGAATCAATGATAATGCATACAAGTTGGATCTTCCTGGTGAGTATAACATTAGTGCTACGTTTAATGTTTCTGATCTGTCTCCTTTTGATGTAGGTGGCGATTCGAGGACGAATCCTTTCGAAGAGAAGGGGAATGATGAGAATCAACAAGCATTCAAGGATCCATTGCATGTTCCAGTTGGGCCTATTACTAGAACAAGATCCAAGAAGATCAAAGAAGCACTTAATGGGCTAATTCAAGAGATTTTGGCTGATTCTAACATAGGACATTCTAAGCTTGGCCCAAAGGAAGATGAAGGCGTGATAAATTTAATTCAAGCTATTGTGGGCTGATTTGGCTTAATTGGGCTTGATTTATGGCGTGGATTAATGACTGATTGATTTTTTCAGTTCTATATCAGTTAATAGATATTTTTCCTATTCTGGAGCTTCTAATTTCGGACCAGATCTACCTTAATTTTAGGATTTTATTATTTAGAACGTTTTTTAGCTATTTTCCTATTTTGGATTTGCTAATTTCAGACCAAATCAACTTTTATTTAGGGTTTTATTATTTAGTACGTTTTTAAATTTTTTATTTTCAGTCATGTCTTATAAATAGCATGCACTCATTGTAATAGGGGATTATTGAATAAAAATCAGAAAAGGTGAGGCTTTGCTCTTCTTTTGGTTCTTCAAGAACTGTGAACTTATCAAGGATTCTTCCTTGTGGCGTTCAAACTTTATACCTTTGGTTCGTGATTCCATTATAATCATTGGGTCAAGGTCTGTTACTTATACTTTTGGTTCACGTTTCACTTATAAACGTTGGGTCAGGGTTCTATCAAAATCTGAATTTTAGCTTTCTTGGGCAATTATTCCAATATTGTTTGTTCGGTCTCATAGCATGTCGATTGAGGTTCGCATCAATTATACACCCAAAATCACCAAAATACCCCCAAAACCACAAAATATCTATAAAAAAAACCCCTTGAAATCTCATAATTGACCAAAATAGCCTCAAAAGCTCTAAAATGACGGAAATAACCCGAAAACCTCTAAAATGACCAAAATACCCCGGAAACGGCTAGAACGAGCAGTCTAATCTCGTTACCTTGGAAACATAAAAAAAAAAATCCAAACATCTAAAATGATTAAAATATACTCCTTGACAATGCTAGAATAAGCAAAATGCCCTAAATTCTTCTAGAATGAGCAAAACAACTTGAAACCGACCAAAATACCCCCAAAGTCTAAAGAATATAGTGTATTATTGCTTAGTTTAGAGGTATTTTCTTTCATTTTCAAAGGTTTCGAGAGTATTTTGCTTATTTTTGAGGTTTCAATGTTATTTTTGTCATTTTAAAAGTCTTTGGGGTTGTTGTCGTTGTTTTGGGGGCGTTTTGGTCATTTTCTAGGGTTTTGGGATATTTTGGACATTCGTGATGCATTTTGGTCATTTTTGCAGTTCTATGGGATCATTTTAGATGTTTTTGTATATTTACAGGTTTTTTGATATTTTGGTAATTCTTATGGGTAAAATAATTTTTTTTGACAAAAAATACCCTAGAAATCACTAGAATGGCCATTGTACTCCCAAAATCACTGAAATACCAACAAAACCACAAAATGTCCAAAAAAAATCCACTCGAAACCTCATAATTGACCAAAGTAGCCTCAAAAACTCAAAAACGACTAAAATAACCCGAAAACCTCTAAAATGACGGCTAGAATGTGCAGTCAAATCTCGATACCCTGATGAGAATCAACAAGCAGTCAAGGATCCATTGCATGTTCCAGTTGGGCCTATTACTAGAGCAAGATCCAAGAAGATCAAAGAAACACTTAATGGGCTAATTCAAGATATTTGGGCTGAATCTAATATAGGACATTCCAAGCTTGGCCCAAAGGAAGATGAAGGCGTGATAAATTTAATTCAAGCTATTGAGGGCTGATTTGGCTTAATTGGGCTTGATTTATGGCGTGGATATGGCTGATTGATTTTCCAGCTCCATATCAGTTAATAGATATTTTTCCTATTCTGGATCTTCTAATTTCGGACCAGATCAACCTTAATTTTAGGCTTTTATTTTTTAGAACGTTTTTTTTAGCTATTTTCCTATTTTGGATTTGCTAATTTCAGACCAAATCAACTTTTATTTAGGGTTTTATTATTTAGTACGTTTTTAGATTTTTTATTTTCAGTCATGTCTTATAAATAGCATGCACTCATTGTGATAGGGATAGATTATTGAATAAAAATCAGAAAAGGTGAGGCTTTGCTCTTCTTTTGGTTCTTCAAGAACTGTGAACTTATCAGGGATTCTTCCTTGTGGCGTTCAAAACTTTATACCTTTGGTTCGTGATTCCATTATAATCATTGGGTCAAGGTCTGTTACTTATACCTTTGGGTCGCGTTTCACTTATAAACGTTGGGTCAAGGTTCTATAAAAATATGAATTTTAGCTTTCTTGGGCAATTATTCCAATATTGTTTGTTGGGTCTCAAAGCGTGTCGATTGAGGTTCGCATCATTTGGTATCAGAGCACAGGTTCTAAAATCAGTTTTCTTTCCCTTTATCTTTTGTTTCCTGTTATCATCCTGCCTTGTTCTTTTTGTGTTCTTTATTCATCGTTCTTATTTTGTGACGTGCACTAGGGTAAAATCGTGCACTAAGCTCCCAAAAAAAAAAAAAAAAGTGGAAAACAAAAAGAAAACAAAGAAAGAAGAGACTTCAGAAAAGAAATAGAAAACTGAAAAAAAATATTATTTGTAGTTTCAATTCTCTCAGACCAAAATATTATTTTCTTTTGTCCTCTTCCTTTGATTTAGTGTTTCTGTCATATTTTCTTGCCATTGGTATTAGTTTAAATACTACAAGTTGAATTTCTTGATCAAGTTTATTAATTTAAGCAGAACTGAAAAGGGGAAGCTACGAGTGGAAAAAGGCAAGAGAGTGTGAGACTAATATCTGGAAAAAGCCAATTTAAGAGTGAAACACGAGTGTGAGTGACATAATTTGAGTGTAAACACGTGATGGAGTGTTGTGAGGAATTATTTCTAACATTTTTTTTTTGTAGTTTCAAAATTATGTCTTCCAGGGGCGAAGCATCAAACAGAGAAGGGGAGGAGTCATCCATGATGTTGCAGGCTATGCAATAACAATTTGAACGTATGAACGTGGTGTTTAATGATATTCGGGATCGGATGGATAAGTAAGACGCTGTTATTGCTTCTTTGCGTGAGGAGCGTCCCCAAAGAGCCCCTAATGCTAGAAGGCAAGGAAGGCGTGTGCGCGTGGATGATTTTGATGACTACCATGAGGATGAGTTTGAAGATGAAGAGGATCAAGTTTCATTGAACAATGAGGGCAGGTTTGCGCCAAGGGGAGAAAGGCGTGGTAGAGGTTTCCGAAAAGATCCAAGATGGCAAGATGGGATTGACAGAAACCTAGGAAACATCAAAATGAAGATACCATCGTTCCAAGGGAAAAATGATCCAGAAGTGTACTTGAAGTGGGAGAAGAAGGTAGAGTTCATCTTTGAGTGCCACAACTACTCCAAGGAGAAAAAGGTAAAACTAGCTGTGATTGAGTTTACTAACTATGCTATTATATGGTGGGATCAACTTGTGATGGTTTGTCCCTAGTCACTATTATAGGGACTTGTATCAAAAATTACAGAGTCTTACTCAAGGCTATAGGAGTGTGGATGACTATCACAAGGAGATGGAGATTGCCATGATTCGGGCTAATGTAGAGGAGGATAGAGAAGCTACTATGGCAAGGTTTCTGAATGGGCTGAATCGAGACATTGCCAACGTGGTGGAGTTGCAGCACTACGTAGAGTTGGAGGACATGGTGCAGATGGCAAAAAAGGTGGAACGACAGCTTAAAAGGAAAGGAACTCGGTCCTTTCAAAATCCGGGCTCCTCTACTTCATGGAGGTCAAATGGGAAGAAAGACGAAGGGGTTGTTTTCAAGTCCAAAACCGAACCACCAAAAAGGAAAGATGAAGCTCCCAATGTCAACAAAGGTAAAAATGAATCCCAAACTCGTAATCGTGATATTAAGTGTTTTCGTTGTTTGGGAGTAGGTCATATAGCTTCACAATGCCCAAATAAGAGGACTATGATCGCACGTATTGATGGAGAGGTGGAAACTGAAAGTGAGGGAGATGATGACCAGATTCCATCACTTGAGGATGCTTGTGACGATAATGTGAAGTATCCAGTGGAGGGTGAGTCACTTGTGGCTAGGCGTGCTTTAAGTGCCCAAGTCAAAGAGGATGATATGGAACAATAAAGGGAGAATATTTTTCATACTAGATGCCACATCAGCAATAAGGTATGTAGTATGATCATTGATGGGGGGGAGTTGTACTAATGTGGCTAGCACTACTTTAGTGGAAAAATTGAATTTACCTACCTTGAAACACCCTAAACCATATGTTGCAATGGTTGAATGATTGTGGAGAGGTTAAGGTAAATAGACAAGTATTGGTCTCTTTTTCAATTGGGAGGTATAAGGATGAAATACTTTGTGATGTTGTTCCAATGCATGCGGGTCACATTTTATTGGACCGGCCTTGGCAGTTTGACAGAAAAGTCAATCATGACGGGTTCAAGAATAGATATTCTTTTGTAAAAGACAATAAAACTATTACTCTTGTACCGTTGACTCCAAGACAGGTGTATGAAGATCAAATGAAATTAAAAAAAGAGAATGACATGAAGAAAAATTGTGAGGCTGAGAGTTCAAAAAACGATGATGAGAAAGAGAGTGAAAGGAAAAAAGAAAGTGAACAGAAAAAAGAGAGTGAAAACATAAAAGAGAGTGAAAAGACAATAGAGAGTGAAAAAAAAGAGAGAAAAACAAAAAAATAAGGGAGTTTTTATGCTAAGGCGAGTGATGTCAAGAGTGTTTTTTATGCAAACCAGCCTATATTTGTACTCTTGTACAAAGAGGTATGTTTTAATACTAACGAACTTGACGAATCTTTGCCTAGTGTTGTTGTCTTTTTTTTTCATATTTTGGTAATTCTTGTGGGTAAAATAATTTTTTTTGACGAAAAAAATACTCTAGAAATCACTAGAATGACCATTATACTCCCAAAAACACCAAAATCACAAAATGTCCAAAAAAACCCCCTTCAAAACCTCCTAATTGAACAAGAAGACTCAAAATCTCTAAAACGACTAAAATAACCCAAAAACTTCTAAAGTAACCAAAATACAATGAAAATGGCTAGAATGAGTGGTCAAATCTCGATGCCTCGTAAACAGCCAAAATACCCCGAACATTTAAAATGATGAAAATATACACCTCGACATTGCTAAAATAAGCAAAACAATTTAAACCGAGCAAAATACCCCCAAAGTCTAAAGAATAGAGTGTATTGTAGCTTAGTTTAGGAGTATTTAGCTGATTTTCAAAGGTTTCGAGTGTATTTTGCTTATTTTTTATGTTTCAATGGTATTTTGGTCATTTTAAAAGTCTTTGGGATTGTTGTCGTCATTTTGGGGACGTTTTGGTCATTTTCTATGGTTTTGGGATATTTTGGACATTATTGGTACATTTTAGTCATTTTGGCAGTTCTAGGGGGTCATTTTAGACGTTTTTGTGTATTTATCGGTTTTTTGATATTTTGATAATTCTTACAGGTAAAATAATTTTTTTGACAAAAACAATACCCTAGAAATTAGAAGAATGGCCATTATACTCCAAAAATTACCAAAATACCCCAACAACCACAAAATGTAAAAAAAAAAAAAACCCCTTGAAATCTCATGATTGACCAAAATAGCCTTAAAAGCTCTAAACCGACTGAAATAACTCGAAAACCTCTAAAATGACCAAAATACCTCGGAAACGGCTAGAACATACAGTCAAATCTCGATACCTCGGAAACAGCCAAAAAAAACCCCGACCTTCTAAAATGATTAAAATATACACCTCGACATTGCCAGAATAAGCAAAATGCCCTAAATTCTTCTAGAATGAGCAAAACAACTTGAAACCGACCAAAATACCCCCAAAGTCTAAAGAATATAGTGCATTGTTGCTTCGTTTAGGGGTATTTTGGTCATTTTCAAAGGTTTCGAGAGTATTTTGCTTATTTTTGAGGTTTTAATGGTATTTTTGTCATTTTAAATGTCTTTGGGGTTGTTATCGTCGTTTTGGGGGCGTTTTGGTCATTTTCTAGGGTTTTGGGATATTTTGGACATTCATTGTGCATTTTAGTCATTTTGGCAGTTCTAGTGGATCATTTTAGACGTATTTGTGTATTTACCTGTATTTTGATATTTTGGTAATTTTTATGGGTAAAATAATTTTTTTTGAAAAAAAAATACCCTAGAAACCTCATAATTGACCAAAGTTGCCTCAAAAGCTCTAAAACGACTAAAATAACTCGAAAACCTCTAAAATGACGGTTAGGATGAGCAGTCAAATTCCGATACCTCGTAAACAGCCAAAATACCCCAAACATCTAAAATGATTAAAATATACAGCTTGACATTGCTAAAATAAGCAAAATGCCCTAAAATTCTCCAGAATGAGCGAAGCAACTTGAATCCGACCAAAATACCCCCATAAGTCTAAAAACTCGAGTGTATTTTAGCTTAGTTTAGGGGTATTTCAGTCATTTTCAGCGGTTTCGAGAGTATTTTGCTTATTTTGGAAGTTTCAATGGTATTTTGTCTATTTTAAAAGTTTTCGGGGTTGTTTTCGTCATTTTGGGGGCATTTTGGTCATTTTCTAAGGGTTAGGAATATTTTGGAAATTCGTGATGCCTTTTAGTCATTTTCACAGTTCTAGTGGTTCATTTTAAATATTTTGGTGTATTTATCAATTTTTTCATATTTTGGTAATTCTTGCGGGTAATTTTTTCTAGGGGTAAATTTTGGAGGTTTTTGTGTATTTATCGGTTTTTAGTTATTTTGGTAATTCTTACGGGTAAAATAATTTTTTTTTTGACAAAAAAAATACCCTAGAAATCACTTGAATGGCCATTATACTCCCAAAATCACCAAAATACCCCCAAAACCAGAAAATATCCATAAAAAAACCCCCTTGAAATCTCATAATTGACCAAAGTAGCGTCAAAAGCTCTAAAATGACAGAAATAACCCGAAAACCTCTAAAATGACCAAAATACCCCGGAAACGGATAGAATGAACAGTCAAATCTCGTTACCACGGAAACATAAAAAGAAACCACGAATATCTAAAATGATTAAAATATACACCTCGACAATGCTAGAATAAGCAAAATGACCTAAAATTCTTCTAGAATGAGCAAAACAACTAGACACCAACCAAAATACCACCAAAGTCTAAAGAATATAGTGTAATATATCTTAGTTTAGGGGAATTTTGTTCATTTTCAAAGGTTTCAAGAGTATTTTGCTTATTTTTGAGGTTTAAATGTTATTTTTGTCATTTTAAAAGTCTTTGGGGTTGTTGTCGTCGTTTTGGGGTGTTTTGGCCATTTTCTAGAGTTTTTGGATATTTTGGTCATTTTCTAAAGTTTTGGGATATTTTGGACCTTCGTGATGCATTTTAGTCATTTTTGCAGTTCTAGGGGATCATTTTAGACGTTTTTGTGTATTTACCGGTTTTTTGATATTTTGGTAATTCTTATGGGTAAAATAATTTTTTTTGACAAAAAAATACCCTAGAAATCACTAGAATGACCATTGTACTCCCAAAATCACTGAAATGCCAACAAAACCACAAATTGTCCAAAAAAAACCCCTTCAAAACCTCATAATTGACCAAAGTAGCCTCAAAAGCTCTAAAACGACTAAAATAACCCTAAAACCTCTAAAATGACAGCTAAAATGAGCAGTCAAATCTCGATACCTCATAAACAGCCAAAGAACTCCGAACATCTAAAATGATTAAAATATACACCTTGACATTGCTAAAATAAGCAAAATTCCCTAAGTCAAAAAACTCGAGTGTACTTTCGCTTAGTTTAGGGGTATTTTAGTCATTTTTAGAGGTTTCGAGAGTATTTTGATTATTTTTAAAA
Source organism: Notholithocarpus densiflorus (assembly GCA_030021035.2). Classification (NCBI taxonomy): domain Eukaryota; kingdom Viridiplantae; phylum Streptophyta; class Magnoliopsida; order Fagales; family Fagaceae; genus Notholithocarpus; species Notholithocarpus densiflorus. The sequence goes on from JARYZH020000369.1 coordinate 246,992, forward strand.
TTTCAATGGTATTTTGGCAATTTTAAAAGTTTTCGGGGTTGTTGTCAACATTTTGGGAGCGTTTTGGTCATTTTCTAGGATTTGGGATATTTTGGAAATTTGTGGTGCATTTTAGTCGTTTTCACAGTTCTAATGGGTCATTTTTGAGGTTTTGGTGTATTTATAAATTTTTTGATATTTTGGTAATTTTTGCGGGTAAATTTTTTTTTTTTTTTTACGAGAAAAATACTCTAGAAATCACTAGAATGGCCATTATACTCCCAAAATCAACAAAATACCCCCAAAATCACAAAATATCTACAAAAAAAACCCCCTTGAAATCTCATAATTGACCAAAGTAGTCTCAAAAGCTCTAAAACGACAAAAATAATCCGAAAACCTCTAAAATGACAAAAATACGCCAGAAACGGCTAGAATGAGTGGTCAAAGCTCGATGCCTCATAAACAGCCAAAATTCCGCGAACATCTAAAATGATGAAAATATACACCTCGACATTGCTAAAATAAGCAAAATGCCCTAAATTCTTCTAGAATGAGCAAAACAACTTGAAACCGAGCAAAATACCCCCAAAATCACAAAATATCTACAAAAAAAACCCCTTGAAATCTCATAATTGACCAAAGTAGTCTCAAAAGCTCTAAAATGATTGAAATCACCCGAAAACCTCTAAAACGACAAAAATACCCTGGAAACGGCTAGAACATGCAGTCAAATCATGATAACTCGAAAACAGGCAAAAGGAACCTCGGCCTTCTAAAATGATTAAAATATACAACTTGACAATGTTAGAATAAGCAAAATGCCCTAAATTCTTTTTGAATGAGCAAAACAACTTGAAACCGTCCAAAATCACTGAAATACCAACAAAACCACAAAATGTCCAAAAAAAACCCACTCGAAACCTCATAATTGACCAAAGTTGCCTCAAAAACTCTAAAACGACTAAAATAACCCGAAAACCTCTAAAATGCCGGCTAGAATGAGCAGTCAAATCTCGGTACCCCGAATATCTAAAATGATTAAAATATACACCTTGACATTGCTAAAAAAGCAAAATGCCCTAAAATCCTCTAGAATGAGCAAAGCAACTTGAAACCAACCAAAATACCCCCATAAGTTTAAAAACTCGAGTGTATTTTGGCTTCGTTTAGGGGTATTTTAGTCATTTTCAGCGGTTTCGAGAGTATTTTGCTTATTTTTGAAATTTCAATGGTATTTTGGTCATTTTAAAAGTTTTCGGGGTTGTTGTCGTCATTTTGTTGGCGTTTTGGTCATTTTTTAGGGGTTTGGGATATTTTGAAAATTCGTGGTGCATTTTAGTTATTTTCACTGTTCTAGCAGGTCATTTTAGAGGTTTTGGTGTATTTATCAATTTTTTGATATTTTGGTAATTCTTGCGGGTAAAATATTTTTTTTTTGACAAGAAAAATACTTTAGAAATCATTACAATGGCTATTATACTCCCAAAATCAGCAAAATATCACCAAAACCACAAAATTTCCAAAAAAAACCCCTTCGAAACCTCATAATTGACCATAGTAGCCTCAAAAGCTCTAAAATGACTAAAATAACCCGAAAAAATCTAAAATGACCAAAATATGCCGGAAACAGCTAGAATGAGTGGTCAAAACTCAATGCCACGTAAACAGCCAATTTACCCCGAACATCTAAAATGATGAAAATATACACCTCAACATTGCTAAAATATGAAAAATGCCCTAAATTCTTCTAGAATGAGCAAAACAACTTGAAACCGAGCAAAATAACCCCAAAGTCTAAAGAATAGAGTGTATTGTTACTTAGTTTATGGGTATTTAGGTCATTTTCAAAGGTTTCGAGACTATTTTGCTTATTTTTGAGGTTTCAATGGTATTTTGTTCATTTTAAAATTTTTCGGGGTTGTTGTCGTCTTTTGGGAGGCGTTTAGGACATTTTCCAGGGATTTGGGATATTTTGGACATTCGTGGTACATATTAGTCATTTTGGCAGTTCCACGAGGACATTTTAGACGTTTTTGTGTATTTTTCGGTTTTTTGATATTTTGGTAATTTTTACGTGTAAAATAATTTTTTTTGACAAAAACAATACCCTAAAAAGCACTAGAATGGCCATTATACTCCCAAAATGACCAAAATACCCCCAAAACCACAAAATGCCCAAAAAAAACCCCCTCGAAATATCATAATTGACCAAAATAGCCTCAAAAGATTTAAAACGACTAAAATAACAAGAAAACCTCTAAAATAACCAAAATACCCCTAAAACGGCTAAATTGAGCCGACAAATCTCGATACCTTGTAAACGGCTAAAATACCCAAATTATCTAAAATGGTTAAAATATACACCTCGACAATGCTAAAATGAGTAAAATGCCCTAAATCTTCTATAATGGGAAAAACAACTTGAAACCGACCAAAATACCCCCAAAGTCTAAAGAATATAGTGCATTGTTGCTTCGTTTATGGGTATTTTGGTCATTTTCAGAGGTTTCGAGAGTATTTTGCTTATTTTTGAGGTTTCAACGGTATTTTTGTCATTTTAGAAGTTTTCAGGGATGTTGTCTTCGTTTTGGGGGTGTTTTGGTCATTTTCTAGAGTTTTGGGATATTTTGGACATTTGTGGTGCATTTTAGTCATTTTGGCAGTTCTAGGGGTCATTTTAGACGTTTTTGGGTATTTATTGGTTTTTTGATATTTTGGTAATTTTTACTAGGGGATCATTTAAGAGGTTTTTTTGTTTTTAACGATATTTAGATATTTTGTTAAACCTTACAGGAAAAAAAAATTATTTTTGACAAAAAAAATTATTTTTGACAAAAAAAAATTATTTTTGACAAAAAAAATACCCTAGAAATCAATAGAATGGCCATTATACACCCAAAATCACCAAAATACCCCTAAAACCACAAAATATCTATAAAAAAAAACCCCTTCAAATCTCATAATTGATCAAAGTAGCCTCAAAAACTCTAAAACGATTGAAATAACCTGAAAACCTCTAAAATGACGAAAATACCCCAAAAACTGCTAAAACATGCAGTCAAATCTCGATATCTCGGAAACAGCCAAAAAAAACCTCAACGTTCTAAAATGATTAAAATATACAGCTCAACATTGCTAAATAAGCAAAATGCCCTAAATTCTTCTAGAATGAGCAAAACAACTTGAAACTGACCAAAATACCCCCAAAGTCTAAAGAATATAGTGCATTGTTGCTTCATTTAGGGGTATTTTGGTCATTTTCAAAGGTTTCAAAAGTATTTTGCTTATTTTTGAGGTTTTAATGGTATTTTTGTCATTTTAAAAGTCTTTGGGGTTGTTGTCGTCGTTTTTGGGGGCGTTTTGGTCATTTTCTAGGGTTTTGGGATATTTTGGACATTCGTTGTGCAATTTAGTCATTTTGACAGTTCTAGGGGATCATTTTAGACATATTTGTGTATTTACCGGTTTTTTGATATTTTGGTAATTCTTGTGGGTAAAATAAATTTTTTTGACAAAAAAATACCCTAGAAATCACTAGAATGGCCATGTACTACCAAAATCACTGAAATACCAACAAAACCACAAAATTTTCAAAAGAAACCCACTCGAAACCTCATAATTGACCAATGTTGCCTCAAAAGTTCTAAAACGACTAAAATAACTCAAAAACCTCTAAAATGACGGCTAGAATGAGTAGTCAAATTCCGATACCTCGTAAACAGTCAAAATACCCTGAACATCTAAAATGATTAAAATATACAGCTTGACATTGATAAAATAAGCAAAATGCCCTAAAATCCTCCAGAATGAGCAAAGCAACTTGAAACCGACCAAAATACCCCCATAATTCTAAAAACTCGAGTCTATTTTGGCTTAGTTTAGGGGTATTTCAGTTATTTTCTACGGTTTCGAGAGTATTTTGCTTATTTTTGAAGTTTCAATGGTATTTTGGCCATTTTAAAAGTTTTCGGTGTTGTTTTCGTCATTTTGGGGGCGTTTTGGTCATTTTCTAAGAGTTTAGGATATTTTGAAAAATTCATGATGCCTTTTAGTCATTTTCATAGTTCTAATGGTTCATTTTTGAGATTTTTGTGTATTTATCAATTTTCTCATATTTTGGTAATTCTTGCGGGTAAAATAATTTTTTTTGACGAAAAAAATACTCTAGAAAGAACTTGAATGACCATTATACTCCCAAAAACACCAAAATCACAAAATATAAAATAAAATAAAAAAAAAAACCCCTTCGAAACCTCGTAATTGACCAAAGTAGCCTCAAAAGTTCTAAAACGAATAAAATAACCCGAAATCCTCTAAAATAACCGAAATACGCCGAAAACGGCTAGAATGAGTAGTCAAATCTCGATGCCACGTAAACAGCCAAATTTCCCCGAACATCTAAAATGATGAAAATATAGACCTCGACATTGCTAAAATATGCAAAATGCCCTAAATTCTTCTAGAATGAGCAAAACAACTTGAAACCGAGCAAAATAACCCCGAAGTCTAAAGAATAGAGTGTATTGTTGCTTAGTTTAGGGGTATTTAGGTCATTTTCAAAGGTTTCGAGAGTATTTTGCTTATTTTTTAGGTTTCAATGGCATTTTGTTCATTTTAAAAGTTTTCGGGGTTGTTGCCGTCGTTTTGGGGGTGTTTTGGTCAATTTCCAAGTATTTGGGATATTTTGGACATTCGTGGTACATATTAGTCATTTTGGCATTTTCACGGGGTCACTTTAGCCGTTTTTGTGTATTTATTGGTTTTTTGATGTTTTAGTAATTCTTACGTGTAAAATAATTTTTTTTTGACAAAAACAATACCCTAGAAATCACTAGAATTGCCATTATACTCCCAAAATTACAAACAAACCCCCAAAATCACAAAATGTCCAAAAAAAACCCCTTCGAAATCTCATAATTGGCAAAATAACCTCAAAAGCTCTAAAACGACTAAAAAAACAAAAGAACCTCTAAAATAACCAAAATACCCTTGAAACGGCTAAAATCAGCAAAATGCCCTAAAATCTTCTAGAATGGGCAAAACAACTTGAAACCAACCAAAATACCCCTAAAGTCTAAAGAATATAGTGCATTGTTGCTTCGTTTAGGGGTATTTTGGTCATTTTCGGAGGTTTCGAGAGTATTTTGCTTATTTTTGAGGTTTCATGATATTTATTTCATTTTAAAAGTCTTCGAGGTTGTTGTATTCGTTTTGGGGGCGTTTTGGTCGTTTTCCAAGATTTTGGAATATTTTGGACATTCGTGGTGCATTTTAGTCATTTTGGCAGTTCTAGGGGGTCATTTTAGACGTTTTTGTGTATTTATCGGTTTTTTGATATTTTGGTAATTCTATCGGGTAAAATAATTTTTTTTGACAAAAACAATACCCTAGAAATCACTAGAATGGCCATTATACTCCCAAAATTACCAAACTACCTCTAAAACCACAAAATGTCCAAAAAAATAACCCCTCAAAAGCCCTAAAACGACTAAAATAACAGGAAAACCTCTTAAATAACTATAATTCTCCTGAAATGGCCGGAATGAGCAACCAAATCTCGATACTTTGTAAACGGCCAAAATACCCAAATAATCTAAAATGATTAAAATATACACCTCGATATTTCTAAAATGAGCAAAATACCCTAAAATCTTCTAGAATGAGCAAAAGAACTTGAAACCGACCAAAATACCCCCAAAGTCTAAAGAATATAGTGCATTGTAGCTTCGTTTACGGGTATTTTGCTCATTTTCAAAGGTGTCAAGAGTATTTTCCTTATTTTTGCGGTTTCAATGGTATTTTGGTTATTTTAAGAGTCTTCAGGGGTGCTGTCGTCGTTTTCGGGGTGTTTTGGTCATTTTTAGAGTTTTGGGATGTTTTGGACATTCGTAGTGAATTTTAGTTATTTTGGAAGTTCTAGGGGATCATTTAAGAGGTTTTCGTGTATTTATCGGTTTTTAGATATTTTGGTAATTTTAACAGGTAAAAAAAAAATTTTTAACAAAAAAATACCCTAGAAATCACTAGAATGGCCATTATACTCCTAAAATCACCAAAATACCCCGAAAACCACATAATATCTATTAAAAAAAAAAAGCCCCTTGAAATCTCATAATTGACCAAAGTAGCCTCAAAAGCTCTAAAACGACTGAAATAACTCGAAAACCTCTAAAATGTCCAAAATACCCCGAAAACGACTAGAACATGCAGTCAAATCTCGATACCTCGAAAACTGCCAAAAAAAACCCCGACCATCTTAAATGATTAAAATATACACCTCGACATTGCTAGAATAAGCAAAATGTCCTAAATTCTTCTAGAATGAGCAAAACAACTTGAAACCGACCAAAATACTCCCAAACTCTGAAGAATATAGTGTAATATTGCTTAGTTTAGGGGTATTTTGTTCATTTTCAATGGTTTCGAGAGTATTTTGCTTATTTTTGAGGTTTCAATGGTATTTTTGTCATTTTAAAAGTCTTCGGGGATGTTTTGGTCATTTTCTAGAGTTTTGGGATATTTTGGACATTCGTGGTGCATTTTAGTTATTTTGTCAGTTCTAGAGGATCATTTAAGAGGTTTTTGTGTATTTATCAGTTTTTAGATATTTTGGTAATTCTTACAGTTAAAATAATTTTTTTTTGACAAAAAAATATCCTAGAAATCACTAGAATGGCCATTATACTTCCAAAATCACCAAAATACCCCCAAAACCACAAAATATCTATAAAAAAAAAGCCTCTCGAAATCTCATAATTAACCAAAGTAGCCTCAAAAGCTCTAAAACAATTGAAATAACTCGAAAACCTCTAAACTGACCAAAATACCCCCAAAACCACAAAATGAAAAAAAAAAAAAAAAAAAAAACCCCTTGAAATCTCATAATTGACCAAAATATCCTCAAAAGCTCTAAAACGACTGAAATAACCCGAAAACCTCTAAAATGACCAAAATACCCCGGAAACGGCTGGAACATGCAATCAAATCTCGATACCTCAGAAGCAGCCAAAAAAAACCTCACCCATCTAAAATGATTAAAATATACACCTCAACATTGCTAGAATAAGCAAAATGTCCTAAATTATTCCAGAATGAGAAAAACAACTTGAAACCGACCAAAATACCCCCAAAGTCTAAAGAATATTGTGCATTGTTGCTTCGTTTAGGGTTATTTTGGTTATTTTCAATGGTTTCTAGAGTATTCTGCTTATTTTTGTTGTTTTAATGGTATTTTTGTCCTTTTAAAAGTCTTTGGGGTGGTTGTCGTCGTTTTGGGGGCGTTTTGGTCATTTTCTAGGGTTTTGTGTTATTTTGGACATTTGTTGTGCATTTTAGTTATTTTGGTTGTTCTAGGGGGTAATTTTAGATGTTTTTGTGTATTTATCGGTTTTTAGATATTTTGGTAATTCATATAGGTAAAATAATATTTTTGACAAAAAAATACCCTAGAAATCACTAGAATGGCCATTATACTCCCAAAATCACCAAAATACCCCCAAAACCACAAAATACCCATAAAAAAAATCCCTTCGAATCTCATAATTGACCAAAGTAGCCTCTAATGCTCTAAAACGACTGAAATAACCCGAAAACCTCTAAAATGAGGAAAATACCGCGGAAACGACTAGAACGAGGAGTCAAATCTCGTTACCTCGAAAACATAAAAAAAAACCCCGAACATCTAAAATGATTAAAATATACACCTCGACAATGCTAGAGTAAGCAAAATGCCCTAAATTCGTCTAGAATGAGAAAAACAACTTGAAACCGACCAAAATACCCCCAAAGTCTAAAGAATATAGTGTAATATCAAAAAACCGATAAATACACAAAAATGATTAAAATAAACACCTTAACATTGCTTAGAATGAGCAGACAAATCTCGATACCTCGTAAACAGCCAAAATACCCGAAACATTTAAAATGATTAAAATAAACACCTTAACATTGCCAAAAAAATGCAAAATGCCCTAAAATCGTCTAGAATGAGCAGAGCAACTTGAAACCGACCAAAATACCCCCATAAGTTAAAAAACTCGAGTGTATTTTGGCTTAGTTTTGGGATATTTTAGACATTTTCAGAGGTTTCGGGAGTATTTTGCTTATTTTTGAAATTTCAATGGTATTTTGGCCATTTTAAAAGTTTTCAAGGTTGTTGTCATCATTTTGGGAGCGTTTTGGTCATTTTCTAGGGGTTTGGGATATTTTGGAAATTCGTGTTGCATTTTAGTCATTTTGACAGTTCAAATGTCTCATTTTAGAGGTTTTGGTAATTCTTGTGGGTAAAATATTTTTTTTTGACGAGAAAAATACTCTAGAAATCACTAGAATGGCCATTATACTACCAAAATCAGCAAAATACCCCCAAAACCTCATAATTGACCAAAGTAGCCTCAAAAACTCAAAAACGACTAAAATAACCCTAAAACCTCTAAAATGACAAAAATACGCTGGAAACAGCCAAATTACCCCGAACATCTAAAATCGACATTGCTTAAATAAGCCAAATGACCTAAATTCTTCTGGAATGAGCAAAACAACTTGAAACCGACCAAAATACCCCAAAGTCTAAAGAATAGAGTGTATTGCTTCTTAGTTTAGGGATATTTATGTCATTTTCAGAGGTTTCGAGAGTATTTTGGTAATTTTTGAGGTTTCAATGGCATTTTGGTCATTTTAAAATTCTTCGGGTTTGTTGTCGTCGTTTTGGGGGCGTTTTGGTCATTTTCTCAGGTTTTGAAATATTTTGGACATTTGTGGTGCGTTTTAGACATTTTGATAGTTCTAGTGGGTCATTTTAGACGTTTTTGTGTATTTATCGATTTTTTGATATTTTGAAAATTTTTACAGGTAAAATAATTTTTTTTTGACAAAATAAAATACCCTAGAGATCACCAGAATGGCCATTGTACTCCCAAAGTAACCAAAATACCAACAAAACCTGAAAAATGTCCAAAAAAAAATCCCCTCGACACATCCTAATTGACCAAAGTAGCCTCCAAAGCTTTAAAACGATTAAAATAACCCGAAAACCTCTAAAATGACCAAAATACCTCTAAAACGGCTTGAATGAGCGGTCAAATCTCAATACCTCGTAAACAGCCAAAATACCCGGAACATCTAAACTGAAATAAATATACACCTCGACATTGCTAACATAATAAAAATGCCCTAAATTTTTCATGAATGAGCAAACCAACTTGAAACCGACCAAAATACCCCCAAAGTCTAAAGAATAAAGTGTATTTGTTGATTAGTTTAAGGATATTTAGATCATTTTCAGAGGTTTCGAGAGTATTTCGTTTATTTTTGAGATTTCAATGATATTTTGGTCATTTTAAAAGTTTTCGGGGTTGTTGTTGTTGTTTTGGGGGCGTTTTGGTCATTTTCTAGTGTTTAGGGATATTTCAACATTCGTGGTAAATTTTAGCCATTTTGGCAGTTCTAGGGGGTCATCTTAGATTTTTTTTTTTTTTTTTTGTATTTATTGATTTTTTGGAAATTCTTACAGGTAAAATAATTTTTTTTTGACAAAAAAAATACCCTAGAGATCACTAGAATGGCCATTATACTCCCAAAATCACCAAAAAACCAACAAAACCCGAAAAAATGTAAAAAAAACCCCCTCAAAAGCTCATAATTCACCAAAGTAGCCTCAAAGGCTCTAAAACAACTAAAATAAACCGAAAACCTCTAAAATGACCAAAATAACCATGAAACGCCTAGAATGAGCGGTCAAATCACGATACCACCTAATCAGCCAAAATACCCCGAACATCTAAAATATGCAAAATGCCCTAAATTCATCAAGAATGAGAAAAACAACTTGAAACCGACCAAAATACCCCCAAACTCGAAAGAATAGAGGGTATTGTTGCTTAGTTTAGGGGTATTTAGGTCATTTTCAGAGTTTACGAGAGTATTTAGCAAGTTTTTGAGGTTTCATCGGTATTTTGGTGATTATAAAAGTCTTTAGGGCTGTTGTCGTCGTTTTTGGGACGTTTTGGTCATTTTCTAGGGTTTTGGGATATTTTGGACATTTGTGATGCATTTTAGCCATTTTGGCAGTTCTAGGGGGTCATTTTAGACGTTTTTGTTTATTTATTGATTTTTTGATATTTTGAAAATTCTTACGGGTAAAATAAATTTTTTTTGACAAAAAAAATACCCTAGAGATCACTAGAATGGCCACTATACTCGTAAATTCACCGAAATACCAACAAAACTAGAAAAAATGTCCAAACAAACCCCCTCGATAGCTCATAATTGACCAAAGTAGCCTCAAAAGTTCTAAAACGACTAAAATAAACCGAAAACCTCTAAAATGACCAAAATAACCGTAACACGGTTAGAATGAGCAGTCAAATCTCGATACCACCCAAACAGCCAAAATACCCCGACCATCTAAAATGATAAAAATATACACCTCGACATTGCAAAAATAAGCAAAATTCCCTAAATTCATCTAGAATGAGCAAAACAACTTGAAACCAACCAAAATACACCAAAACTCTAAAGAATAGAGTGTATTGTTGCTTAGTTTAGGGGAATTTAGGTCATTTTCAGAGGTTTCGAGAGTATTTAGCAAGTTTTTAAGGTTTCAACGGTATTTTGGTGATTATAATACCTTAGGGATCACTAGAATGGTCATTATAATCCCACAATCACCAAAATACCAACAAAACCATAAAAATGTCCAAAAAAAATCCCATAAACACCTCATAATTGACCAAAGTTGCCTTAAAAGCTCTAAAACGACAAAAATAACCCGAAAACATCTAAAATGACTAAAACACCCTTGAAACGGCTAGAATGCGTGGTCAAATCTCGATACCTCGTAAACAGCGAAAAATATCCACAAAAAAGAACCCCTCGAATTGTCATAATTGACCGAAGTAGCCTCAGAAGCTCTACAACGACTAAAATAACCCGAAAACCTCTTAAATAATCAAAATACCCTGCAAACGGCTAGAACGAGCAGTCAATAGTATTTTGGTGATTTTAAATGTCTTCAAGGTTGTTGTCATCGTTTTTTGGGCGTTTTGGTCATTTTCTAGGGTTTTGGAATATTTTGGACATTCGTGGTGCATTTTAGTCATTTTGGCAGCTCTAGGGGGTCAATTTAGACGTTTTTGTGTATTTGTTGATTTTTTGATATTTTGAAAATTCTTACAGGTAAAATAATTTTTTTTGACAAAAAAAATACCCTAAAGATCACCGGAATGGCCATTACACTCCTAAAGTCACCAAAATACCAACAAAACCGGAAAAATATCCAAAAAAACCCCCTCGACACGTCATAATTGACCAAAGTAGCCTCAAAAACTTTAAAACGACTATAATAATCAGAAAAACTCTAAAATGACCAAAATACCCCTGAAACGGCATGAATGAGCGGTCAAATCTCAATACGTCGTAAACAGCCAAAATACCCCGAACATCTAAAATTACTAAAATATACACCTCGACATTGCTAAAATAACCCAAATAACCCCAAACTTGAATTCATCTAGAATGAGAAAAAAAAAACTTGAAACCAACACAAATAACCCCAAACTCTAAAGAATATAGGGTATTGTTGCTTAGTTTAGGGGTATTTAGGTCATTTTCAGAGGTTTCGAGAGTATTGTGCAAGTCTTTGAGGTTTCAACGGTATTTTGGTGATTTTAAAAGTGTTCAGGGTTGTTCCCGTCGTTTTGGGGGCGTTTTGGTCATTTTCCAGGGTTTTGGGATATTTTGGACATTCGTGGTGCATTTTAGTCATTTTGCCAGTTCTAGGGAGTCATTTTAGACGTTTTTGTTTATTTATTGATTTTTTGATATTTTGGAAATTCTTACGGGTAAAATAATTTTTTTTTTTGACAAAAAAAATACCCTAGAGATCACTAGAATGGCTACTATACTCGCAAAATCACCAAAATACCCACAAAACCAGAAAAAATTTCCAAAAAAAACCCCTTCGAAAGCTTAAAATATACATCTCGACATTGCTAAAATAAGCAAAATGCCCTAAATTCATCTAGAATGAGAAAAACAACTTGAAACCAACCAAAATAACTCCAAACTCTAAAGAATAGAGGGTATTGTTGCTTAGTTTAGGGGTATTTAGGTCATTTTCAGAGGTTTCGAGAGTATTTTGCAAGTTTTTGAGGTTTCAACGGTATTTTGGTGATTTTAAAAGTGTTCAGGGTTGTTGCCGTCGTTTTGGGGGCGTTTTCGTTATTTTTCAGGGTTTTGGGATATTTCGGACAATCGTGGTGCATTTTAGTCATTTTGGCAGTTCTAGGGGGTCAATTTAGACATTTTGGTTTATTTATTGATTTTTTGGTATTTTGGAAATTCTTACGGGTAAAATAATTTTTTTTTGACAGAAAAAATACCCTAGGGATCAATAGAATGGCCATTATAATCCCAAAATCACCAAAATACCAACAAAACTAGAAAAATGTCCAAAAAAAATCCCATCGACACCTCATAATTAACCAAAGTTGCCTTAAAAGTTCTAAAACGACTAAAATAACCTGAAAATGTCTAAAATAACTAAAATAACCTTGAAACAGCTAGAATGAGTGGTCAAATCTCGATACCTCGTAAACAGCGAAAATACTCCGAACATCTAAAATGATTGAAATATACACCTCGACATTGCTAAAATGAGCAAAATGCCCTAAATTATTCTAAAATGAGCAAAACAACTTGAAACCGAGCAAAATACCCATAAAGTCTAAAGAATATAGTGCATTGTTGCTTCGTTTAGGGGTATTTTGGTCATTTTTAGAGGTTTCGAGAGTATTTTGCTCATTTTTGAGGTTTCAATGGTATTTTTGTCATTTGAAAAGTCTTCAGGGATGTTGTCGTCGTTTTGGGGGTGTTTCAGTCTTTTTCTATGGTTTTGGGATATTTGGGACTTTCGTGTTGCATTTTAGTCATTTTGGCTGTTCTAGGGGGTCATTTTAGACGTTTTTGTTTATTTATTGATTTTTTGATATTTTGGAAATTCTTACGGGTAAAATTTTTTTTTTTTTTTTGACAAAAAAAATACCCTAGAGATCACTAGAATGGCCACTATACCCGCAAAATTACCAAAATACCTACAAAACCAGAAAAAATTTCCAAACAAAACCCCCCTAGAAAGCTCATAATAGACCAAAGTAGCCACAAAAGCTCTAAAATGACTAAAAGAAACCGAAAACCACTGAAATGACCAAAATAACCCTGCAACGGCTAGAATTAGCGGTCAAATCTCGATACCTCCTAAACAGCCAAAATACCCCGAACATCTAAAATGATTAAAATATACACCTCGACATTGCTAAAATAAGAAAAATGCCCTAAATTCATCTAGAATGAGCGAAACAACTTGAAACCGACCAGAATTCCCCCAAACTCTAAAGAATAGAGTGTATTGTTGCTTAGTTTTGGGGTATTTAGGTCATTTTCAGAGGTTTCGAGAGTATTTTGCAAGTTTTCGAGGTTTCAACGGTATTTTGGTCGTTTTAAAATTCTTCGGGGTTGTTGTCGTCGTTTTGGAGGCGTTTTGGTCATTTTCTAGGGTTTTGGGATATTTTGGACATTCGTGGTGCATTTTAGTCATTTTGGCAGTTTTAGGGGACAATTTAGACGTTTTTGTGTAATTATCGATTTTTTGATATTTTGGAAATTCTTACAAGTAAAAGAATTTTTTTTGACAAAAAAAATACCCTAGAGATCACTAGAATGGCCATTATAATCCCAAAATCACGAAAATACCCACAAAACCAAAAAAATGTCCAAAAAAAATCCCATCGACACCTCATAATTGATCAAAGTTGCCTTAAAAGCTCTAAAACGACTAAAATAACCCGAAAACATCTAAAATGACGAAAATAAACCTGAAACCGCTAGAATGTGTGGTCAAATCTCGATACCTCGTGAACAGCGAAAGTACCCCGAACATCTAAAATGATTGAAATATACACTTCGACATTGCTAAAATGAGCAAAATGCCCTAAATTCTTCTAAAATGAGCAAAACAACTTTAAACCGAGAAAAATACCCATAAAGTCTAAAGAACATAGTGCATTGTTGCTTCGTTTAGGGGTATTTTGGTCATTTTTAGAGGTTTCGAGAGTATTTTGCGCATTTTTGAGATTTCAATGGTATTTTTGTCATTTGAAAAGTCTTCAGGGATGTTGTCGTCATTTTGGGGGCGTTTTGGTCATTTTCTATGGTTTTGGGATATTTTGGACTTTCGTGTTGCATTTAGTCATTTTGGCTGTTATAGGGGGTCATTATAGATGTTTTTGTGTATTTATCGATTTTTTGATATTTTGGTATTTCTAATGGATAAAATAACTTTTTTTGACAAAAACAATACATTGGAAATCACTAGAATGGCCGTTATACTCCCAAAATCACCAAAATACGCCACAAATCATAAATTATCCACAAAAAAGTACCCCTCGAATTCTCATAATTGATCGAAGTAGCCTCAGAAGCTCTAAAACGACTAAAATAACCCGAAAACCTCTTAAATAATCAAAATACCCTGCAAACATCTAGAACGAGCAGTCAATGGTATTTTGATGATTTTAAAAGTTTCAGGGTTGTTGTAGTCGATTTTGAGGCGTTTTGGTCATTTTCTAGGGTTTTGGGATATTTTGGACATTCGTGGTGCATTTTAGTCATTTTGGCAGCTCTAGGGGTTAATTTAGACGTTTTTGTGTATTTATTGATTTATTGATATTTTGAAAATTCTTACAGGTAAAATAATTTTTTTTGACAAAAACAATACCCTAAAGATCACTAGAATGGCCATTACAATCCCAAAGTCACCAAAATAACAACAAAACCAGAAAAATATCCAAAAAAAACCCCCTCGACTTGTCATAATTGACCAAAGTAGCCTCAAAAGCTTTAAAATGACTATAATAACCCGAAAACCTCTAAAATGACCAAAATACCCCTGAAACAGCTTGAATGAGCGGTCAAATCTCAATACCTCGTAAATAGCCAAAATACCCTGAACATCTGAAATGATTAAAATATACACCTCGACATTGCTAAAATAAGCAAAATGTCCTAAATTCATCTAGAATGAGAAAAACAACTTGAAACAAACCAAAATACCCCCAAACTCTAAAGAATAGAGGGTATTGTTGCCTAGTTTAGGGGTGTTTAGGTCATTTTCAGAGGTTTCGAGAGTATTTTGCAAGTCTTTGAGGTTTCAACGGTATTTTGGTGATTTTAAAACTGTTCAGGGTTGTTGTCGTCGTTTTAGGGGCATTTTAGTTATTTTCTAGGGTTTTGGGATATTTTGGACATTCGCGGTGCATTTTAGTCATTTTGGCAGTTCTAGGGGGTCATTTTAGACGTTTTTGTTTATTTATTGATTTTTTGATATTTTGAAAATTCTTACTGGTAAAATATTTTTTTTTTTTTGACAAAAAAATACCCTAGAGATCACTAGAATGGCCACTATACCTGCAAAATGACCAAAATACCTACAAAACCAGAAAAAATGTCCAAAAAAAACCCCTCGAAAGCTCATAATAGACCAAAGTAGTCAGAAAAGCTCGAAAACGACTAAAATAAACCGAAAACCACTGAAATGATCAAAATAACCATGCAACGGCTAGAATGAGCGGTCAAATCTCGATACCTCCTAAACAGCCAAAGTACCCCGAACATCTAAAAGGATTAAAATATACACCTCGACATTGCTAAAATAAGCAAAATGCCCTAAATTCATCTAGAATGAGCAAAACAACTTGAAACCGACCAAAATTCCCCCAAACTCTAAAGAATAGAGTGTATTGTTGCTTAGTTTAGGGGTATTTAGGTCATTTTCAGACGTTCCGAGAGTATTTTGCAAGTTTTTGAGGTTTCAACGGTATTTTAGTCGTTTTAAAATTCTTCGGGGTTGTTGTCGTCGTTCTGGAGGCATTTTGGTCATTTTCTAGGGTTTTGGGATATTTTGGACATTCGTGGCGCATTTTAGTCATTTTGGCAGTTTTTGGGGACAATTTAGACGTTTTTGAGTAATTATCGATTTTTTGATATTTTGGAAATTCTTACGAGTAAAAGAATTTTTTTTGACCAAAATAATACCCTAGATATCACTAGAATGGCCATTATAATCCCAAAATCACAAAAATACCAACAAAACCAGAATAATGTCCAAAAAAATCCCATCGACACCTCATAATTAGCCAAAGTTGCCTTAAAAGCTCTAAAATGACTAAAATAACCCGAAAACATCAAAAATGACTAACATAACCTTGAAACGGCTAGAATGAGTGGTCAAATCTCGATACCTCGTAAACAGCGAAAATACCCCGAAAATCTAAAATGATTGAAATATACAACTCGACATTGCTAAAATGAGCAAAATGCCATAAATTCTTCTAAAATGAGCAAAACAACTTGAAACCGAGCAAAATACCCATAAAGTCTAAAGAATATAGTGCATTGTTGCTTCGTTTAGGGTATTTTGGTCATTTTTAGAGGTTACGAGAGTGTTTTCCTCATTTTAGAGGTTTCAACGGTATTTTGGTGATTTTAAAAGTGTTCAGGGTTGTTGCCGTCGTTTTGGGGGCGTTTTCGTCATTTTCCAGGATTTTCGGATATTTTGGACATTCGTGATGCATTTTAGTCATTTTGGCAGTTCTAGGGGGTCATTTTAGACATTTTGGTTTATTTATTGATTTTTTTGATATTTTGAAAATTCTTACGGGTAAAATAATTTTTTTTGACAGAAAAAATACCCTAGGAATCACTAGAATGGCCATTATAATCCCAAAATCACCAAAATACCAACAAAACCAGAAAAATGTACAAAAAAAATCCCATCGACACCTCATAATTGACCAAAGTTGCCTTAAAAGCTCTAAAACGACTAAAATAACTCGAAAACATCTAAAATGACAAAAATAACCTTGAAACGGCTAGAATGAGTGGTCAAATCTCGATACCTCGTAAACAGCGAAAATACCCCGAATATCTAAAATGATTGAAATATACACCTCGACATTGCCAAAATGAGCAAAAGGCCCTAAATTCTTCTAAAATGAGCAAAACAACTTGAAACCTAGCAAAATACCCATAAAGTCTAAAGAATATAGTGCATTGTTGCTTCGTTTAGGGGTATTTTGGTCATTTTTAGAGGTTTCGAGCGTATTTTGATCATTTTTGTAGTTTCAATGGTATTTTTGTCATTTTAAAAGTCTTCAGAGATGTTGTCGTGGTTTTGGGGTTGTTTTCGTCATTTTTTATGATTTTGGGATATTTTGGACTTTCGTATTGCATTTTAGTCATTTTGGCTGTTATAGTGGGTCATTATAGACGTTTTTGTGTATTTATCGATTTTTTGATATTTTGGTAATTCTAACTGGTAAAATAACTTTTTTTGACAAAAACAATATACTAGAAATCACTTGAATGGCCATTATACTCCCAAAATCAACAAAATACGCCAAAAATCGTAAAATATCAACAAAAAAGAACCCCTCGAATTCTCATAATTTACCGAAGTAGCCTCAGAAGCTCTACAACGACTAAATAACCCGAAAACCTCTTAAATAATCAAAATACCCTGCAAACGGCCAGAACGGGCAGTCAATGCTATTTTGGTGATTTTAAAAGTCTTCAGAGTTGTTGTCATAGTTTTTTGGGCGTTTTGGTCATTTTCTAGGGTTTTGGGATATTTTGGACATTCGTTGTGCATTTTAGTCATTTTGGCAGCTCTAGGGGTCAATTTAGACGTTTTTGTGTATTTATTGATTTTTTGATATTTTGAAAATTCTTACAGGTAAAATAAATTTTTTTGACAAAAAAAAAACCCTAAAGATCACCGGAGTGGCCATTACACTCCCAAAGTCGCCAAAATACCAACAAAACCTGAAATATATCCAAAAAAACCCCCTCGACACGTCATAATTGACCAAAGTAGCTTCAAAAGCTTTAAAACGACTATAATATTCCGAAAACCGCTAAAATGACCAAAATACCCCCGAAACGGCATGAATGCACGGTCAAATCTCAATTCGTCGTAAACAGCCAAAATACCCCGAATATCTAAAATTATTAAAATATACACCTCAACCGTGCTAAAATAAGTAAAATGCCCTAAATTCATCTAGAATGAGAAAAACAACTTGAAACCAACCAAAATAACCCCAAACTATAAAGAATAGCGGGTATTGTTGCTTAGTTTAGGGGTATTTAGGTCATTTTCAGAGGTTTCGAGAGTATTTTGCAAGTCTTTGAGGTTTCAACGGTATTTTGGTGATTTTAAAACGACTATAATAATCCGAAAACCTCTAAAATTACCAAAATACCCCTGAAACGGCTGAATGAGCGGTCAAATCTCAATTCGTCGTAAACAGCCAAAATACCCCGAACATCTAAAATTATTAAAATATACACCTCGACATTGCTAAAATAAGCAAAATGCCCTAAATTCGTCTAGAATGAGAAAAACAACTAGAAACCAACTAAAATAACCCCAAACTCTAAAGAATAGAGGGTATTGTTGCTTAATTTAGGGGTATTTAGGTCATTTTCAGAGGTTTCGAGAGTATTTAGCAAGTCTTTTAGGTTTCAACGGTATTTTGGTGATTTTAAAAGTGTTCAGGGTTGTTGCTGTCGTTTTGGGGGCGTTTTGGTCATTTTCCAGGGTTTTGGGATGTTTGTGGACATTCGTGGTGCATTTTAGTCATTTTGGCTGGTCTAGGGGGTCATTTTAGACATTTTGCTTTATTTATTGATTTTTTAATATTTTGGAAATTCTTACGGGTAAAATAATTTTATTTTTACAGAAAAAATACCCTAGGGATCAAAAGAATGGTCATTATAATCCCAAAATCATCAAAATACCAACAAAACTAGAAAAATGTCCAAAAAAAATCCCATCAACACCTCAAAATTGACCAAAGTTGCCTTAAAAGCTCTAAAACGACAAAAATAACCAAAAAACGTCTAAAATGACTCAAACAACCTTGAAACGGCTAGAATGCGTGGTCGAATCTCGATACCTCGTAAACAGCGAAAGATATCCACAAAAAAGAAACCCTCGAATTGTCATAATTAACCGAAATTGTCTCAAAAGCTCTACAACGACTAAAATAACCCGAAATCCTCTTAAATAATCAAAATACCCTGCAAACGGCTACACGAGTAGTCAATGGTATTTTGGTGATTTTAAAAGTCTTCAGGGTTGTTGTCATTGTTTTTTGGGCGTTTTGGTCATTTTCTAGGGTTTTGGGATATTTTGGACATTCGTGGTGGATTTTAGTCATTTTGGCAGCTCTAGAGGTCAATTTAGATGTTTTTGTGTATTTTTTTATTTTTTGATATTTTAAAAATTCTTACAGGGAAAATAATTTTTTTTGACAAAATAAATACCCTAAAGATCGCCGGAATGGCCATTACACTCCCAAAGTCACCAAAATACCAACAAAACCTGAAAAATATCCAAAAAAAACCCCTCGACACTTCATAATTGACCAAAGTAGCCTCAAAAGCTTTAAAACGACTATAATAATCCGAAAACTTCTAAAATGACCAAAATACCCCTGAAACAGCATGAATGAGCGGTAAAATCTCAATACGTCGTAAACAGCCAAAATACCCCGTACATCTAAAATTATTAAAATATACACCTCAACATTGCTAAAATAAGCAAAATGCCCTAAATTAAATAGAATGAGAAAAACAATTTGAAACCAACTAAAATAACCCCAAACTCTAAAGAATAGAGGGTATTGTTGCTTAGTTTAGGGGTATTTAGGTCATTTTCAGAGGTTTCGAGAGTATTTTGCAAGTTTTTGAGGTTTCAACGGTATTTTGGTGATTTTAAAAGTGTTCAGGGTTGTTACCGTCGTTTTGGGGGCGTTTTCGTTATTTTTAAGGGTTTTGGGATATTTCGGACATTCGTGGTCATTTTAGTCATTTTGGCAGTTGTAGGGGGTCAATTTAGACTTTTTGGTTTATTTACTGATTTTTTGGTATTTTGGAAATTCTTACGGATAAAATAAAATTTTTTTAACAGAAAAAATACCCTAGGGATCACTAGAATGGCCAATATAATCCCAAAATCACCAAAATACCAACAAAACTAGAAAAATGTCCAAAAAAAATCCCATTGACACCTCATAATTGACCAAAGTTGCCTTAAAAGCTCTAAAACGAAAAAAATAACCTGAAAACATCTAAAATGAATAAAATAACCTTGAAACGGCTAGAATGCGTGGTCAAATCTCGATACCTCGTAAACAGCGAAAATACCCCGAACATCTAAAATGATTGAAATATATACCTCGACATTGCTAAAATGAGCAAAATGCCCTAAATTCTTATAAAATGAGCTAAACAACTTGAAACCGGGCAAAATACCCATAAAGTCGAAAGAATATAGTGCATTGTTGCATCGTTTAGGGGTATTTTGATCATTTTTAGAGGTTTCGAGAGTATTTTTCCCATTTTTGAGATTTCAATGGTATTTTTGTCATTTGAAAAGACTTCTGGGATGTTGTCGTCGTTTTGGGGGCGTTTTAGTCATTTTCTATGGTTTTGGGATATTTTGGACTTTCGTGTTGCATTTTAGTCATTTTGGCTGTTATAGAGGGTCATTATAGACGTTTTTGTGTATTTATCGATTTTTTGATATTTTGGTAATTCTAACGGGTAAAATAACTTTTTTTGACAAAAACAATACACTAGAAATCACTTGAATGGCCATTATACTCCCAAAATCAAGAAAATACGCCAAAAATAAAAAAATATACACAAAAAAGAACCCCTCTAATTCTCATAATTAACCGAAGTAGCCTCAGAAGCTCTACAACGACTAAAATAACCCGAAAACCTCTTAAATAATCAAAATACCCTGCAAACTGCTAGAACGAGCAGTCAATGGAATTTTGGTGATTTTAAAAGTCTTCAGGGTTGTTGTCATCGTTTTTTGGGCGTTTTGATCATTTTCTAGGGTTATGGGATATTTTGGACATTCGTGTTGCATTTTAATCATTTTGAAAATTCTTCAGGTAAAATAATTTTTTTTGACAAAAAAAATACCCTAAAGATCACCGGAATGGCCATCACACTCCCAAAGTCACCAAAATACCAACAAAACCTGAAAAATATCCAAAAAAAACCCCTCGACACGTCATAATTGACCAAAGTAGCCTTAAAAGTTTTAAAACGACTATAATAATCCGAAAACCCCTAAAATGACTAAAATACCACTGAAACGGCATGAATGAGTGGTCAAATCTCAATACTTCGTAAACAGCCAAAATACCCCGAACATCTAAAATTATTAAAATATACACCTCGACATTGCTAAAATAAGCAAAAGGCCCTAAATTCATCAAGAATTAGAAAAAAAAAACTTGAAACCAACCAAAATAACCCCAAACTCTAAAGAATAGAGGGTATTGTTGCTTAGATTAGGGGTATTTAGGGCATTTTCAGAAGTTTCGAGAGTATTTTGCAAGTCTATGAGGTTTCAACGGTATTTTAGTGATTTTAAAAGTGTTCAGGGTTGTTGCCGTCGTTTTGGGGGCGTTTTCGTCATTTTCCTGGGTTTTGGGATATTTTGGACATTCGTGGTACATTTTAGTCATTTTGGCAGTTCTAGGGGGTCATTTTAGACATTTTGGTTTATTTATTGATTTTTTGGAAATTCTTACGGGTAAAATAATTTTTTTTTGACAAAAAAAATACCCTAGGGATCACTAGAATGGCAATTATAATCCCAAAATCACCAAAATACCAACAAAACTAGAAAAATGTCCAAAAAAAATCCCATTGACACCTCATAATTGACCAAAGTTGTCTTAAAAGATCTAAAACGACAAAAATAACCTGAAAACATCTAAAATGACTAAAATAACCTTGAAACGGCTAGAATGAGTGGTCAAATCTCGATACCTCGTAAAGTGCAAAAATACCCCAAACATCTAAAATGATTGAAATATACACCTCGACATTGCTAAAATGAGCAAAATGCCCTAAATTCTTTTAAAATGAGCAAAACAATTTGAAACTGAGCATAATAGCCAGAAAGTCTAAAGAATATAGTGCATTGTTGCTTCGTTTAGGGGTATTTTGGTCATTTTTAGATGTTTCGAGAGTATTTTGCTCATTTTTGAGGTTTCAATGGTATTTTTGTCATTTGAAAAGTCTGCAGGGATGTTGTCGTCGTTTTGGGGGCGTTTTGGTCATTTTCTATGGTTTTGGGATATTTTGGATTTTCGTGTTGCATTTTAGTCATTTTGGCTGTTATAGGGGGTCATTATAGACGTTTTTGTGTATTTATCGATTTTTTGATATTTTGGTAATTCTAACATGTAAAATAACTTTTTTTGACAAAAACAATACACTAGTAATCACTAGAATGGCCATTATACTCCCAAAATCAACAAAATATCCTAAAAATCATAAAATATCCACAAAAAAGAACCCCCCAAATTCTCATAATTGAACGAAGTAGCCTCAGAAGCTCTACAATGACTAAAATAACTCGAAAACCTCTTAAATAATCAAAATACCCTGCAAACGGCTAGAACGAGCAGTCAATGGTATTTTGGTGATTTTAAAAGTCTTCAGGGTTGTTGTCATCGTTTTTTGGGAGTTTTGGTCATTTTCTAGGGTTTTGTGATATTTTGGACATTCGTGGTATATTTTAGTCATTTTGGCAGCTCTAGGGGTCAATTTAGACGTTTTTGTGTATTTATTGATTTTTTGATATTTTGAAAGTTCTTACAGGTAAAATAATTTTTTTTGACAAAAAAAATACCCTAAAGATCACCGGAATGGCCATTACACTCCCAAAGTCACCAAAATACCAACAAAACCTGAATAATATCCAAAAAAACCCCCTCGACACGTCATAATTGACCAAAGTTGCCTGAAAAGCTTTAAAACGACTATAATAATCCGAAAACCTCTAAAACGACCAAAATACCCTTGAAACGGCATGAATGAGCAGTCAAATCTAAATACGTCGTAAACAGCCAAAATACCCCAAACATCTAAAATTATTAAAATATACACCTCGACATTGCTAAAATAAGTAAAATGCCCTAAATTCATCTAGAATTAGAAAAAAAAACGTGAAACCAACCAAAATAACCCCAAACTCTAAAGAATAGAGGGTATTGTTGCTTAGTTTAGGGGTATTTAGGTCTTTTTCAGAGGTTTCGAGAGTATTTTTCAAGTTTTTGAGGTTTCAACGGTATTTTGGTGATTTTAATAGTGTTCAGGGTTGTTGCCGTCGTTTTGGAGGCATTTTGGTCACTTTCCAGGGTTTTGTGATATTTTGGACATTCGTGGTGCATTTTATTCATTTTGGCAGCTCTAGGGGTCAATTTAGACGTTTTGGTTTATTTATTGATTTTTTGATATTTTGAAAATTCTTACGGGTAAAATAATTTTTTTTTTACAGAAAAAATACCCTAGGGATCACTAGAATGGCCATTATAATCCCAAAATCACCAAAATACCAACAAAACTAGGAAAATGTCTAAAAAAAATCCCATTGACACCTCATAACAGACCAAAGTTGCCTTAAAAGCTCTAAAACGAAAAAAATAACCAGAAAACATCTAAAATGACTAAAATAACCTTGAAACTGCTAGAATGCGTGGTCAAATCTCGATACCTCGTAAAAAGTGAAAATACCCCGAACATCTAAAATGATTGAAATATACACCTCGACATTGCTAAAATGAGTAATTTGCCCTAAATTCTTCTAAAATGAGCTAAACAACTTGAAACCGAGCAAAATAGCCATAAAGTCTAAAGAATATAGTGCATTGTTGCTTCGTTTAGGGGTATTTTGGAAATTTTTAGAGGTTTCGAGAGTATTTTGCTTATTTTTGAGGTTTCAATGGTATTTTTGTCATTTGAAAAGTCTTCAGGGATGTTGCCGGCGTTTTGGGGGCGTTTTGGTCATTTTCTATGGTTTTGGGATATTTTGGATCTTGGTGTTGCATTTTAGTCGTTTTGGTTGTTATAGGGGGTCATTATAGACGTTTTTGTGTATTTATCGATTTTTTGATATTTTGGTAATTCTAATAGGTAAAATAACTTTTTTTGAAAAAAACAATACACTAGAAATCACTAGAATGGCCATTATACTCCCAAAATCAACAAATTACCCCAAAAATCATAAAATATCCACAAAAAAGAGCCCCTCGAATTCTCATAATTGACTGAAGTAGCCTTAGAAACTCTACAACGACTAAAATAACCCGAAAACCTCTTAAATAATCAAAATACCCTGCAAACGGCTAGAACGAGCAGTCAATGGTATTTTGGTGATTTTAAAAGTCTTCAGGGTTGTTGTCATCGTTTTTTGGGCGTTTTGGTCATTTGCTAGGGTTTTGGGATCTTTTGGACATTCATGGTGCATTTTAGTCATTTTGGCAGCTCTGGGGGTCAATTTAGACGTTTTTGTGTATTTTTTGATATTTTGAAAATTCTTACAGGTAAAATAAATTTTTTTGACAAAAAAAATACCCCAAAGATCACCGGAATGGCCATTACATTCCCAAAGTCACCAAAATACCAACAAAACCTGAAAAATACCCAAACAAACCCCTTCGACACGTCAAAATTGACCAAAGTAGCCTCAAAAGCTTTAAAACGACTACAACAATCCGAAAAGCTCTAAAATGACCAAAATACCCCTGAAATGGCATCAATGAGCGGTCAAATCTCAATACGTCGTAAACAGCCAAAATACCCGGAACATCTATAATTATTAAAATATACACCTCGACATTGCTAAAATAAGCAAAATGCCCTAAATTCATCTAGAATGAGAAAAAAAACTTGAAACCAACCAAAATAACCCCAAACTCAAAAGAATAGAGGGTATTGTTGCTTAGTTTAGGGGTATTTAGGTCATTTTCAGAGGTTTTGAGAGTATTTTGCAAGTCTTTGAGGTTTCAATGGTATTTTGGTGATTTTAATAGTTTTCAGGGTTGTTACCGTCGTTTTGGGGGCGTTTCGGTCATTTTTCAGGGTTTTGAGATATTTTGGACATTCGTGGTGCATTTTAGTCATTTTGCCAGTTCTAGGGGGTCATTTAGACGTTTTTGTTTATTTACTGATTTTTTGATATTTTGGAAATTCTTACGGGTAAAATAATTTTTTTTTGACAAAAAAAATACCTTAGAGATCACTAGAATGGCCACTATACTCGCAAAATCACCAAAATACCTACAAAACCAGAAAAAATGTAAAAAAAAAAACCCCTCGAAAGCTTATAATTGACCAATGTAGCCTCAAAAGCTCTAAAACGACTAAAATAAACCGAAAACCTCTGAAATGACCAAAATAACCTTGAAAACGCTAGAATGAGCGGTCAAATCTTGATACCTCCTAAACAGCCAAAATACCCCGAACATCTAAAATGATTAAAATATACACCTCGACATTGCTAAAATAAGCAAAATTCCCTAAATTCATCTAGAATGAGCAAAACAACTTGAAACCGACCAAAATACCCCCAAACTCTAAAGAATAGAGTGTATTGTTGCTTAGTTTAGGGGTATTTAGGTCATTTTCAAAGGTTTCGAGAGTATTTTGCAAGTTTTTGAGGTTTCAATGGTATTTTGGTCATTTAAAAATTCTTTGAGGCTGTTGTCGTCGTTTTGGAGGCGTTTTGGTCATTTTCTAGGGTTTTGGGTTATTTTGGATATTCGTGGTGTATTTTTGTCATTTTGGCAGTTCTAGGGGTCAATTTAGACGTTTTTGTGTAGTTATCGGCTTTTTGAGATTTTGGAAATTCTTATGAGTAAAAGAATTTTTTTTTGACAAAAAAAATACCCTAGAGATCACAAGAATGGCCATTATAATCCCAAAAATCACCAAAATACCAACAAAACCAGAAAAATGTCCAAAAAAAATCCAATCGACACCTCATAATTGACCAAAGTTGCCTTAAAAGCTCCAAAACGACTAAAATAACCCGAAAACATCTAAAATGACTAAAATAACCTTGAAACGGCTAGAATGAGTGGTCAAATCTCGATACCTCGTAAACAGCGAAAATACCCCGAACATCTAAAATGATTGAAATATACACCTCGACATTGCTCAAATGAGCAAAATGCCCTAAATTCTTCTAAAATGAGCAAAACAACTTGAAACCGAGCAAAATACCCATAAAGTC